>VDFB02053481.1:0-42119 GCA_007258455.2 Sequoia sempervirens
GGAAAAAAATTGCAAAACCTGAATTTTTTGGGAAAAAATAAAATCCGAAAAAAATCTGCAAAATTCTGATTTTTTTTTGGCAGAAATTTTGGATTTTTTTTGGTACGGATCCGTACAGCTTCTTTTGGCACGTTCTTCTATGTCTCTTGCGTGCAATTTGTCACTGTCACAGTATGTGGAATTCACGTGCTCACCAATCCCGAGAATTTACCAAACCCGAGCTTTGATACCATAAAATAATTATGAACACACAAAATTATTGCCAAGATAACTGATTGATTTAATAAGAAGCAAACACATTCTTATATAGAACTACAATGAGCTAATAATAGCGAAGATATCAAAAGACTAATAAAAGCTAACTAAAGGCTTAACTGAAACTAACTGAAAGCTTTCACTGATCCTAACTGAAAGCTAACTTAAAGCGTAACTAAAGGAATAAAAGAATATACCTAAAGTCTATTCTAATATCTTATTTGATCATTAAACTAAATATAACAATATTATTTTAATAGAAAAATGTACATGGTAAGTTACATGCACTCACTTGTGCATAATATGTGACTAGTACAATGTTGTAAAAGATTATTGCTGAGTGCATAAGCAGATGACAATGCAAACTTGTGTCAGCCAATTGTTGATTGCTATGCTATCTAAAAGTTGTGAGAGATCATTGTTAAGATAATGCCACTTTATAGGAGTATTTGATAATGGTGTGAATATATAAACTTTTGAATATACTTACTGGAGATGTGGGTACAGATGTGTCTTTGAGCCCAAGTTTCCTGGTGACTTTGGGCAGAAACTTATGCTATATGCATAGACAGGTTCTGGTAAAAACATCTGGCAGTTAATTATTAAGTGGCCTAAAGTAGTTTCTCTGTATTTGGTACCTATGTCACAGGGTATGCCAAATTTCAAATAAAAAGTTTGAAATCTTGTGGACTTAAAGAAAACAAAAAAAAGTTCATTTGAGTTTGCTCTAAATTTTGTATTGAAAAAGGATTAGGGTTTGTTATTAAAATATATTTTGAAAACATTTTTCAATTAGGTCTTTTCAGATTTATTCTTGTGGGCGTCACTCTAATTTTGCTTGTTCTGTGAGTTTTTGTCTTGTGAATGTTGATTTGTTGAAAACTAGGTGTTTAGTGTTGACAGTCTGCTGCTCACCGTTGCAGATGTGGTGGCTGCTTGTTTTATTCATGTTGACAGTTTGCACTCACCATCGTAGACATGGTGGCTGCTCACAGAGATTTTATTTACAAAATTAATGGAATTTGAAGCAATTTGATCCCGTTTCGAGAGTTCAGAAGATAAGCCTATGTTAGAGGCACACATTATTGGGCAGGATGGTTTGTTCATTGACTGTTGAGTGTTATTGCAGAGTCGTGTGGTGCTGCAATGTGCTGTGGGGAAGGTGCAGCTGCAGGAGGCAAATCCCTACCACACTTAACAACATTTGTTTTTAGGTTTTGTTCTTTTTGTCTTTATTTTTGTTTTAGGATTTGTTTTTTATTTTATTATATTGTTTTCTATAAAATTTAATACATTAAAAAGCAAACTGTGTCAATTTTATTTTATTTTTTTATATTAAAATTTAATATTTTAAATTTTAATTATTGTTATGTAAAATTTAACATATTTACAATATTTAAATTAAAAATTTTAAACTTATTTATATTTTAGTATATATATATTTTGGCTAAGTAATTTGCGCTCTAGGGGATTGTGCCTATTTTCATTAAAATATAATATAAAAACTTTTGCATTTCCAGCTTTTCTTTATTGTGCTAAAATTCTAGAACTCCAATTAATTTTCTTATAAACAAAATGACCCAAAATTACAGAAGTATATACACAATATCTAGCCTATATGGTCATATCAATATATTTTACTAGTGATTTTAGTTATCCTCCTCCTCAAAGCTTTCTATAATTAGGGAAATCATCCGTTTGATTCTTGTCCTCCCACTAGGACCTAATGCTTGCTTCAATAACTCCACTTTTTTAGCCTTTTGCCTCCTTGGCTTTGTCAATGAGTTGCTAGTTGTAATAAATGACTTCCACTACACATTTGTGGAACCAGTGGTCATTTGTGCCCCATTTCCTATTGGCGGTCCAAGGCCTGCAACAACAATCTGGAGCATCTCATTAAGCACATGATTCTTTATCATCAAATTAGCCATTGAGCCCACCCTCTTCATCTCCTTGCCTAGGTCTAGTAGCATGCCCACAAACATGGACAAGATATCTGAATTCACCCAATACCTATGGTCTGTGATCAAGAATTCCTCTCCTAACAAGTATTTAATGGCATACAATAGAAAGCCCAAACGGGGTTTAAACACTTTATTTGAGTTGTAGTTCAAAAATTATTCCAAGAAAAGCTATTTGGTAGGCATCAATGGTGAGACAAACACGTGTATCCATATTGTTGTTATTGCCGGTGGTGGATGGTTGTGTGTTTTATAACCAATTTGTTTCTAGAATGCTCCTGTAATGTCCCCATTTTTAGCACTGCACTTTTTAGTGATTGATGGCCTATCCCCGGGGTGCTGTCGGCTAGTCAGTGGCAGAATTAGGGTTTTCGGCTGTTTGGTGGGGTCTTATAAAGATTCAGGGGTTTGCATGTTGGAGTTTGGCTGTTTGGATTATGGATTCCTTCTAGGTTTTCAAAGAGCCTCACGAAGGTATGACATGCAATGACATCGGGCAACCTTTCTGAACTTACTATTTTTAGCAAGTTATGACGGCTACATCTTGGAGTTTGGTATTTTAGACTGTGGATTCTTTCTGGGTTTTCAGAAAGCTTCGCAATGGTGTCGCATGCACTTTGATCCGAGCAACTTTCCGAATTTACTATTTTTAGTAAATTCTATTTTTGGCAATAGACAGGTTGGCTTCAGTTCAGTTGGCTTCCCTCTGCGGTCAATTCAGTTGGTATGGTTGTTTGGGCCTTTTGATGCAATTTTTGGAGAGATAAGTATTTTAATTAAAATAATGTTATATTATAATGTTATAACCCCTTGGCCTAGCTTCATGACTTTAAGTTGTTCTGAAAAGGGGGACCTCATGGGTGGACGCATCATTAGGGAAAGTTTTAATATTTCTAAGGTCAAATATTGCTCTTGGAGGTGGGACGCCAACTTTTGGAGAGAAGATAATTTTAAATTAAAGAAAAATTGCCTTTATGAAAAAGGACGCCATCTTGAAGGAAGACTTGGTCAAGTCAAAACCCTAAAAGCATCTTGTGGAGTGGGTGCACCTTCTAGAAGCATCTGGAAGTGTCTCCTCAAAATTATAAAAGGGAGCCTTGGGTCTTCATTTCACCATCTTATATCTTGAATATTGTTATGCTACCGAAATGGTGCTGGAATTGCTTCAAGGAATGAATGCCTCCTAGCTTGGCTCGACTTCGTGCTTGAGAGATAGCATCTAGTGGAGAAGTTTGCTTGTTGTTGAGAGGATTTTTGTAGAGAGGTTTGCATTGTAGCTTGGGTTTGCTTTGTAGTTCAGTTTATTGCATTTCATATCATTTTCTGGAGTTGCTGATATCATAGCAGATTTGTAGTTTTCACTCATATATTTGAAAATAAAAATATATTTGTTCTGGGTATTGCATATTTCCTCTTCTCTAGGCTGGGCGCCCCTTTGTGCCAGTTTGCAGATTTTATTATGAACTTGAATTTATAAAAGAAAATCGCCCTTCTTGCTAGGCCGCCCCTCTTTGAAGTGCATTGGGAAGCGTGTTAAATAATTACGTGGGTTTGAGTGTGGTTTATTGTATGCAGCTTGGTCGCCCTTATCATAGGAATCCATTGCATTTGATTTGAGGTCATTTGGTTGAGTATTGAGGGAGTAGTGAGTAATTTAGTGGTTTTCTGTGTTGCTGTTTTAGGCTTTTAGCATTCTAAGAGTGGGTCTGTCACAAATCAGAACATTGAGATTGGTCTTTGAGTGGAGTTATTGGTCTTGGTACTATTGTTAAGCAAGGGAGAGTCTTCTATTTTGTTGCAGCACTATTTAGCTCTAATCTTATGCTCTTGGCAGGCATTCTTCATCATATTGTAAGTTGAACAGTAGTACTATCAACATTTCTTCTAATCTTGCTCTTCATGCTTTGTAATTCCCACTGAATAAGTGGAAGAGGCTGGCTTGCCGCCTATTTACATTTGAATTGCATTGTAGTACTTAGCATCTCCGCCATATGGTAGCTCCATTCCCACTCCGGGTTTGAAAGCACATTCTTGGTGTTGAGTTTACTTTCAGCACTTGTAGTTGGTAGGGATCCTCTGACCATATGTTCGTCCATCTTGGGCACATTCTTGGTTAGAGTTACTCTTTCAGCATGCATTGAGATCCTCTGACCATATGCTCACACCTTGCCCAACTCGGGATCTTGGTGTACATTCTTGGTTAGAGTTGTATTCCACATCGTTTTGGTTTAATTGCTAACCCTAACGTATGTGTTTTGCATTGCTTAATGTAATTGAAAATTGAAAAAATTGGTTCGGAATATTTCAGCTCCTCACACTCCTTTCCTTCTCATGATGGTAAGAATTAATGTTGATATGGCATTTGACCTTTGCTTGCCATCTTATTTATGCTGGGATATCTCTCTCCATCTCAACTGTTACTAACTTTGCCAAGTAATCATTATATTGTACTCTTTAAACTTTTGCATCTTTCCTCGTGAGAAATGGAATCAGTTTTATCCCTTGATATTAATGTGGGAATGTTTTTGATTAACAAGAAAAAAAAGTTTTTTAAGGGACCCAAAACCCCACAGTACAAAATGTTGTTACAAAAGATGAGAACATAGACAAACGGCAGCCAAGCCACAACAACCCAAAAGCAAAATAACAACACAACTAACTAAAAGCAACAAAACAGCCAACAGACTTTCAGATTCTTGAGGGTATCAGCCACCTCCAGCTCCTAGTTATAATGCTGATTGACCAGGGTTAACAATTCCTCCTTTTCTTCTTCAAAGGTCTTCTTTTTACTCCCTCGAGTGCAGGCACTTGGGCCTTTCTCACCTTCCGGCACACTTCTTTTACCTTTGTCTTTACCAAATTGCTCCTTTAGCTTATTGGAACCATCAACCATCTGTTCCTCTTTCAGTTCCCTCAACTTCTCAATGAGAATCTTTAAAGTGTTCGCATTGTTCTTAATAGAGCACTGGTTGATCTTTAATGGATTCTCTGTGCTTATTTTGATCTCTTGAATCTTCTTTTCCAAATCCTTCAAGCGGAGATCATGGTTAATTTTGAGCACACTAATGGCCTCCTCAATTTCCATAATTTTTAACTTTAACTCTTTAGAACCAGAAGTCTCGAGATCATCATCTTCCTTGGCAAATTTCTCGTGCAACCCTCAAACCTTAACATTGACTTTGTTGAGTTCCAAAAGGAACCCCTTGTTCAGTTTGAAAATGCCCGTCACACTCTCTCTCGCCACCCCTAAAAACATCATAAATCCCTTCCTTATCAGCATGAAGGTACGAAAAATCCTCTAAGAGAAGGTTAATGTTGGTAGCATCAACAAAACCCTTGGCCATGCTAGTTAAAGGGCAACGCTCCAACTCCTCTTTGTCAACAGCCTTCTCTGTGAAACCATCCTCAACCATCTTCTCTTTCCCTTTGCCGACAACAACCCCAGGAGCCGACCCATGCTTCCTTCCACACCTTTGGACACCGCAACCACCCTCCTCCTCACCTGTCTGGGAGCCTTCAGACCAGGAAATAGCCTTTCTGGTTTTCTTTTTTGGGGGAGTTTTCTTTGGAGGCACCTTCCTCCTCTTTTTCCCACCCTCATTTGAATTGGAGGAAGAGAGAACTTCCACCACATCTGCCCCAACCTCCGTCTCTTGCCATTCCTCATCGTCATCATCATACGGAGAATCATACCTCACATCTGAATTTTACAGAGATTTAGAAATCTGTTTCTTTTGAGCTCCCCCTTTCCCTTTTGGAGTCTTAGCTTCTTCCCAAACATTAACATTATTGTGTAATGCCCCCACCCTGAAATAAATCGCCACCAATTGCCTATGATAAGAGTGATAAAAAAGGAATAAGTAATATCATAAAAACTAAAAGCTAGTGAAGTTAATGAAAGGGTCAAAAGGTACGAAATGAAGGATCATGGCAATTAAAAAAAAAGGTATATAAAGGAAGATAAAACCAAGAGGAGGAGATCAATTGATCAAGACATTATTTATTTTTCTTGTGGAATATGAACTAAGGATTCAGCAATTTGAGGATGAAACCCCTCAAGATTAGAAATTAAAGGACAAAAACCCCTAACTTAGGCAGAAATTTAGGAACATTACAAAGGCATTTATACAAAGAGAGACTGCTGCAATTTTGAAAGAAGAATTACAGCAGAGGGTAAAAGGATAAGTTTAATATTTTCATGAGATACATCATAATTCTTAGGATAAATTAATATTTATAATCAACTATGCAATTATTATTGTGAGTTAGGTTTATTTATTTAAGGCAAAATAAAGAAATTTTAAAACGGGACATTACAATTGGGGTATCAGAGCAACAGTCCTACTAGCCTGCGGGTCAAAATTCAGTTTATGCGGTGGAGTCAAAGAGATCAAAGGGCCTTGGAGAGAGAAAAGAAAAACTAGAGGCAGCATCACAAGAGGCTAGCAATCAAATTAGAGGTAGAGGAAAGAATAAGATGGCCAATTGAGAGGAAGAACGAGAGAATGAGTGGAAGGCTTATATGCAAAGACAAGAAAAAACGACAATTGCTCCTTCAAATGCTTCTGAATACGAATAATACAATTAGTTCCCTTCAGCATGCACAAACTAATGGAGGAGAAGATAGTAATTCTAATCATTCAGGGTCAAACATAACAATAGAACTCCCCTTGGATCACCACCTAGAATCACACAACCCATATTCTTACCTAGAGTTGAGCAGCCACAGAAAGAGGAAGAGCTAAACATAGGGGCAAATGACTTTGATGAGTGCATACACGTACTCAAGACTTGATTTAGATATCAGAGGACAAATTCCATTTATACAATTTCATAATGCAAGATCAAGGAATATTTCAAGAGGAGAAAAAAGACAACCCAATAGAGATTTACAACAAAGGTTAAGTAAGCTAACTCATCTCATTTTGATGGTTCAAGAAAGGTTAGTGCATGGGCATGGGTCCAAAAACTATATACCTATCTTTCACTTAGTCCCATGACAAAAGATGAAGCCGTTAAGTTTGCCATTCTTCACTTAGAGGGTATATCGCATGAGTGGTGGCATCATGGGCTAATCACATAAGGGCATCATCAAATTGCGACATATGTTGACTTCACACAAAGGCTTATTGACATATTTGATAGGAAAGACCCGAAGATACGCATTAGGGAGTTGGCACGACCGAGACAACAAGGTACAATAGAAGAGTATGTAGCATAATTTCAAAGGATTTTAGTCATGGTGTCGGATATTATAGAGAAGAGACTTAATTTTTTGTTTATTGAAGGACTTTCAGAGTCACTTCGGGGATTGGTTAGACCATTAGAGCTTTTGAGCCATCATCTCTATAGGATGCTATTCAAAGGGCCTTAAAATTGGAAGACACCACATCTAAGAACAAGACCTATTCCAAGAATGTACCATTAGGATCACATAGGCAACCATTTCACAAGGATTTTTTGCAATCAAAGGCATCACCTCCTCAATCCAACAAGGTGGAAGAATCCAAGGATGAGCTTCGAGGGGAGAAATTGTGCTTTCCTTTTAGAGAGTTATGGGAGTTCGGGTATAAATGCTCAGGCAAAGGACATGTTTGTTACATAGAGGTAGTCACAGAGGAGGGTTTAGAGGCAGAAGAGTTTGAACCCAAGGGTGTTTTGGAGGAGGTTGGGCATGAGGATCAGGAAGTAGAGAAGCCTTCAGGAGGTACGCTCACTACACTTTCAAGAGCATCTAGATATCATCCCTTTCGTGCATGAGGAGTGCTTTAGGGACATAAGGTAAGAATTTCAATTGATAGTGAGGCTACCCATAATTTCATTGATGAGGGGCTAGTGACTAGGTTAAAATTGAACAAGGATAACTTTGAAGGTTTCAATGTGGTTGTGGCAGAAGGATTTACTCTTCCATGCACACAAAGGATACAACAACTTGACATCACCTTGGGTAGGCACAAGGTTCGCGATGACTTTTATGTGGTGGGTATTGGTGAGACAAATGTAGTTTTGGGGGTACAATGGTTGTACTCACTTGGGGAATTCGCACATAATTATCAAACTATGGAACTGAAATTCAAAATTGAGGGTAAGGAGGTGGTTCTTCAGGGATTGTCTAATGCAGCTTTGAGGGTTGTTTTTACAAAGAGAATGGAGAGAGCTTTTCGTAGAGGACAAGTAGATTGGGTAGTACAATGTTTAATTACTAATGGACTTTTGACTGTAGATGAATAGCTACTCATATAGATATTCAGTCCATTTTGGATAAGCATAGTAAGGTATTTGGTGATATCCCTCTATGGCTTCCACCTGATAGGCGGTTTCAACATGCCATTGAGTTAAGAGGAAGATTCCAAATCGGTAATCACTACACCTTATCATCATCCGAGAGGTTATAAGGAAGAAGAGGGGAAGACAATTAAACTTTTCAATGGCATCAAACAAATCATATGTATAAACTCTCATGACTCAACTTAATAATAATTCACACATTTGACAAAGCAGTCTCAACAAACAGAAGTCACTATTCAATTTTTATTGACACTTTGATTGAGAATTTTAAAGATGGTGTAAGATAGCTGCTATTATAATTAGCTTAATTTCATAGAGATAACAATAATAAATTTTGACCTTAAGTCAGTTGTTTGAAGAACTGAATGCTTAAATTGGAATGCTCAGAAAATTCATGTACCTTAAATTAAGTCTCCATTAGATGGCGTTTAGAATAATATGAGCAGGTACATAGACATAAAGCAGTCTCCTTTTGGCACATTGTTGGTAGTTACTCTTACCACCACTTTAGCGCCTACAACTAGTCAATGCATCCTTATTGGAACGACTCTTCCATAGATGTGGTTCCTTCTAAAGGTGATGGCTATCAAATTAGCAATGAATATCGAATGGTTCTTCCTATTAAAGCCGCGACTATTCTTAAAGAACTTCATTGACTCTGCCATGTAAAAGAAAGGGAAGCTGTGCCTAGATTGAGGATATAATTTATGCACTCCCTTAATTCTATTCACGTTTTGGCATTACTTGGTAATGGAGGCTGACGTGGCATTTAGCAGATTTTGTCTACTAGTGTTGACCCATCCTCCCTTTCCTGCGTTTGTGTCTTGTTATGACCCGCTATAGGAATTTATCACCGCCTTACTCATAATTATTATAGCCACCTTGCTTAGGCTATTCCACATTGCCAATGTATTAATGTAGTCGTGTCCCATTTGTGATTCTCTTAATCTCTGCTCATTAAGTTTGGCGTCATATCAACATTGGTTATTCGATTCCTCCTCCAGTCTTCATGATTCCATGATTATTTAATAGGCCAAGATATCACCTGTAGTAGGCATAATTAAAATAGACCCAATCCTTTAATCTCGAGTCCAAGATGGCGGCATAATCATTTAAATTGTCCTTATTGTTAATGGTGGCTAAGACAAGTTGAATGGAAGCCCCTTGAGGTTGCTAAATTTTCTACGCCACCCAATCTATGGTCATGTCACTCATTTAAATCTCTTAAAATTGGAGTGACGTCTCTCTTGGACTCTCAACTACTTATTATTAATGGATTCAGTTTGCAGTGACATACCTCATAATATTACCAATCATTTCTGGAACCCTTCGATTCACTTCAATGTAGATATAATACATACAATTTTGGTGCAGCCCTAAAATATTAATTAATTGTCTCCCATCTACATATTCAGAAAAAGGATAATTATATATCTATTGCAACAAATATAATATAATTATCACCATAATCCTAAACCTGAAACTCCACTAATATCTTTGCAACCGATGCACCGTCACTGCTGAAGATGGACATTAGATGAGGCTGTACCAGTGAGTGAGACGGCTACAAGAGTGCCACCACCACAATCAACCACTCTACCAGCAGTACCCATATCGCTAGGCACACTGCTAGTGGCAATGCCAAGACTGCCAGGACTGCCAGGCCCACCGCCAGGCCCACTGCCAAGACCACTAGGTGCATTGCTAGGACTGCTAGTGGCACACCAAGATTGCCAAACACATTCCCGAGAGATTGCCAACTACACTGCCAATACCATTAGTTATAGTTTCTGCACCACTAGATACCTTGTCAGGGGGTATTCTCGTACCCACCGATGTCACACAGATAGACTGATGGTTAGATATGCTCAAAATACTAGTGCAGGTTCCAACGTTCCCGTTTTCGAGTCCTTCTGGAGTTATGAGGGACTCAAGTAGGATCTGTCAGTCATGGTGATTGAGGGTACAAGCCAAGCTCTTCACAAGTGCACCCATTAGATGTCATGCACACTCAGGAGAGTGGGAGACTCCCTCATATGCCTCAACCACCTTTGGTTGCATAGGATTTACCACTTAACCAATTGGGCGAGGAGGAGGAGGATGAGTCGAGTGGGTCTGAAGGGCTAATCATTGAGATAGCCAAGCCTAATGAGATAGATCTACTTGGTACGGTCCAACGGTATATCCAAGACCTCTAGTCAATGGCAGTAGTAATGCAAGAAGTGAGATATATCCAAACGACTGGACATAAGGCAGTCTCTTGATGGCAAGGGAAGCCTAACTTATATTGGCGTTCATATAGATAGAGTGCAAGGGAGAATTTGCTTGCTGCTTCACTTCTTGAGGATGGTCGAGAGTTGAGACTCAAGCAATGATGACAACTTGGCACCTTGCTAGATCTTTAGTAGGGGGAAGGGATGCCAAAGTGATCTCAACCTCGTTTAGTATAGAGGCTTTCTTTAGGGATGTATTCTACAGGTTGAAGCGTCAGATGACATCCACTAATGGGGTTATATAGGAGAAGAATGGGGCCTTGTAGATGGTTCAGAAGGTATGGGAGGAGTTAGCTGAACGCACACAATTTTTTTAGAATAAGTTAGCTTAGCAGACATAGCTCACTGCCATCGAGTGAGCTAGAGTGATAGTTGTGGAGGCCAAGATGGAAAAGAAGGAGAAGGAGATGGCGTAAAGAGTGACGGCCGTGGAGGCCAAGCTGGCAGAGAAGGACAAAGAAATTGAACAAGCAAAATGTCAGTTGATGGAGGCTATGCAAATGGTGAAGGCAATGAGAGAATGTGAGATAGTAGCCGAGCACCAGTTGAGGATAAGCGGCGAGGAGATCCGTAGATTGTGGGAGTTACACTCACCAATGTCCGCACCTACATTGTCCATCCATCTAGGGATGTCCTCTTACCCTCTTTAGTAATATTAATTTGGATTATCAGCTCCCAGTTTTGTTGTTGTTTGGAAGACAACTTTCTTTTTTGGGGGGCTGATGTAGTCGGCAAGATAGAAATAAATAAATAAATGTGCTAATGGGTAATTAGTCCTCAACCGTTGGTTGGTTGTACTTGGTAGTTGCCGATGGTTGGTGTCCTCAACCAACGTTGGCTGACTATATATTGGATGTTTGCACTTGTAGTCGGGGACCACATACATTTTGGAATTCTAGAATTATTGCCTATCTGATGAATGAAGAATACGAGACATATATTCTATGCATTGTCTGAGTAATCAATATGTTTTATTATTGCTGTTATATATTTCCGTTTACTCTCTGTTAATTGGTCAAGTAGCGTTAAGTAGTAAACAATAGACAATTTTTCAAAGATGGCCATCATGCTTGCATGCAAGAAAATCACCATGATGCAAGAGAATGTGCATCTCTTCTTCAATCATGTTAAGGTTCATTTTGGTTTATCAACATCTATTGTGTTTGATTGTGACCTTAGTTGTTAGCACATTTTGGCAATCCTTGTAGGAGACATTGAATACACAATTGGATTTGTCTAGATAGACATCTAGACAAAGCTGGTCAACCACACACTTGTGCAACTTGTGTGCATCAATAACTATGTGCACCCATGCATTCAAGATGACAACTTGCTCTACATCCAACATGCTTACAGTATAACTTTGCATAGTTCTATGGGACAATTCTTTCTAAACATGTCTTGGGTTCCAACCAATGACACCCTTGGACATCCCACTATGCACTACCCATTATGGAGTTGTGCACATAGGAACGGGAAGTGTTTAGAGCACAATTTTTTTTGTCGTACATTTAGAGTGTTCATCGCATGTACAATAAGTTCTCTTGTGCTATCAACAAAAATTCAAAGAGCATTGTAATGCGCACCATACCTCACTCATTCAAGGTTGGTGACAAAGTTTGGTTGGTATTTTAGAAAGAGTGCTTAAGGGTCCACATATGAATATAAAGCCTCTACTTTATGGTCTATACACCATATTAATTGTAGGTGGTGGAAATGCTTTTGTTCTTGATCTTTCACAATTCTTGGGTTTGCATCCAATATTCAACTTGGAACTCTTCAAGCCATATTTTCCTCCATTTCTTGAGCTAGCATCAACCTAAAATCCTCCATACTTGGATCTTGAGCACTTGTGAACAAATTTTTGAGATGAAATTATATAGACAACCGCTACTTGCATGTGCCAAGACACTCATCACTTGTTCAAAGTGGTCAAGGTAGGGTAGTATGCAGATTAGGAAATATGGTACATCTTCAACATATCTGCCTTCAATTTCCACTACTCACCAAAGATGCGATGTGGCTCATTGCTTATCAAGAAAAGGCTAATGATTAAAGTGTAGTAGTGCAAGCTCTAGGGAACCTTGCACAGATGGCTATAACTCTTTGCGTCAAAACACAAGCTTGAACATCACCTTACTTCAATGCACGGACCTTTGCACCACCTTGCATCACCACACAAGCACATGTGACATTGTGAAGCACTGCACATGAACCTATAGTTCTTTGCACAACACTTGCTGGTCATTTGAGTAATCAATGACCTTGCAAATGTGCATCTACACAACCTTTCATTTACGAACTATGGAATTGGAATGTGAATCATCAACAGTCCAACCATTAATAGTTGGAAGGTTAAGTGAGATTGGTTATGAGATATGAATTGCTTTGTGTAACATCTTGTAACTATATTTTATATATAGTTATTCAATTCTTCATGCAGAGAATTAGATAACATAGAATAGTTGAGGAAAACTAATCTGATGTGATTACTCCTTTTTTGTCACAATAATTCTCATTCTTAGCCTTTCTATTTGTAACATCCATTGTAACCCATTCATTCTTGTCTTGAATAAAGTAGCACATTAATGCTGAAAGTCATCTATGCATTTGAATGTGTATTGGTTACCTATGTTTTTGCTTTCCTTTGCATATTCTATAATTTTGTCTTTCACTAAGATAGCATTGTTCTTTGGACCGTGTAGGATTTGGATCATATGTCATTCCTGGATCATCTCACTTCCTAAATTGCTAGTGAGGTACCATAGCCCTCTTGTTCTCAAGCCAAACATGAGGAGACAGTTTATGCTATAGATGCAAGCACACATTACTATTATTTCATGCATCTCTAAAGGATTGTCAATCATAGATGTTCGGAGGGGTTCTAGCATAAATATCTCCATCCTCTAAGGATTGCCCCATCAAGTCCCTCTAGCTCAAATGTTTCCTTGTGAACACCATTAGATGTATTTTGGTGATCCATATGGATCATTATCAAATTGTAATAATATGTAAAATTGTGAAATTAAGATGAATCCATAAAAAGATCAACAACAAGAACAAAAGATATGACTATAACTTGAAAACTAAGTTATCGGTTCAGATTCGGGTTCAAGGGTTTGGTTTGCGGGTTCGGGAATTTTTTTTTTAGGGGTTGGGTTCGTTGATACGAAAACATATAAAAATAAAAGATATATACATATTTGCAGCAGTAATTAAGTTCAAAATACACTACCATATTAATAGTCAAATAACATAGCAAAATACACCACCAATTTCATAGTCAAATATTACTGAAACTCAAATGTGATGATATTGATTAAAGTTCAAAAGTAATAATGTCAAGTGTCGACAATCAGCCATCATTGATCATTGATCAAATATCATATGGGTCATCAAAAATATCATCATCACCATCCATATTAGATGATGTATGTGGTGGTAAATTAGAAGAACTACAAATAGTGCCACTGGCACTGGCAATACCACTAGTACTAGCACTCTCATGCTCACTAGCTGGCTCATAGTCATCGTCAACATAAGTGCAGCAAAGTGGTTAGTGGAAGCATCCAAGTCAAGACACTCTGGCTCGATATCCCACTTCCTTGTGTCCCCTTCTTTGTAGGCACTTTCTTTGTGTATAAGGGGCTGCAAGTTTGAATGCACATACACCAAGTCCTCTGCCTTTTTTGAATGTAGTCTATTGCACTATTGAGTGTATGGAGTATGTGCTCCAATTCCTCTTAGATGAAGATGAACTAGCAACTTGTTGAGACCAAATTAGATAGTTAAGAGTTACAAAATTTAACTAATTACATTTAAAAATTAAAATATAAATAAAATTATAGAACTTAAAAGATTGACTATAAAACTTACTTGGGATAAAATTTTGATTGCAAGAGGTTGTAGGTATGTGTATGCTTGGCCATGGAAGTACCACCAACTATGAGCATTGACCAAGTACTTGTCTCGAAGAGCATCAAGACCACAATCATTGGAGCATGCAAAACCCGTGAACTCAGCCCTCACTGCATCACATCGGTCACGATCAGTGAAGAGTCTGTGAAGTGTTGCCTTGTACGCTTGAGCCACTTCATCATCTCTATATGGGGCAACCCTTGTCACAGAAAGGAGCTGAGCACTATAGTATTTGGGGCTCAATGCAAAAGCAAGATGCAGCGGAGTTTTTATTTTGTTCCATCTCTTTAAAATGATTTTGTGTAGTTCTTTGAAGAACTTTTCTTTGGGATCTTGCTCTTTTGCATTGATGATGGCTTTCATCTTCTCAATCATTGAGTCAATGCCATCATATACTTCATCCGAACAAGGTCTATCCACATCAATATAACGAATCATGCTCAATATGGGCTTAGTGAAACCGAGGAGACACTCAACACAATCCCACCAAATGTCATCTAGGATTATTTGCTTAACCTTTGTTGCCCTTGCAGTGCTAGATTGCCTCCATATGGACCAATCAGGGCTGATGACCATGTTAGAGAGTGTCTCACGAACCTTCACAAGTCGTCTCAACACAATTATGTTGTAGGCAAAATGGGTCTCAACAACCTATTTGAAAATTAAAATAAAATAAAATTAAAATTTAAAATTAAAATAAAATTAAAAATATTACTAAAGTGAAACATGTTTATTATTAACTTACCTTCAACAGCTCCAATTTCGAGAATGTTCTAAATATGCCTTGTGACATATGGTGGTTGGTGATGAACATTTGGATGTCTTCGGCCTCAACATACACCTGTTTGATCCAATCAATTTTTTTGCCAATTTTTTGTAGCATTAGGTTGAGGGAGTGGACATCACAAGGTGTCCAAAAAATGCGTGAATACCACTCCTCAACCAATAACCCAACAGCCCTACAATTTTTTGTATTGTTTGTTATAAGTCTGATAGCATTTCAAGGGCCCAGTTCATCAATAGCTTGACAAAGAATGTTAGCAATAAATGCACCATCCTTCACCTCTCCTTCACAATACACTACTCTCAAAAACATTGTCCCTTTAGGGGACACTGCAATAACATTGATCAATGGGTGATTTTTTGCATCTTTCCATCCATCAGAAATGATGGTCACCCCTGTTTCGATCCACGAATCCCTTATGGGTTTCAAGGAGTCCTCTACAAATTTCACCTCTTTATCTAATAAGGTGCTACACACCATCTCAAAACCTGGGCCTTTATACCCTTTTCGAGCCTCATTAATAGTTTTCACCATTTTTCACCAATATTGGTGAGCGAACAACATTGAATGCCAATCCATTTGCATAGACACATCTCGCTATGTCTTGACCGACAATCTCTCTAGCCTCATTCTGAAATGCCATTTCCAACGATCCCTTTGATCTCTTATGTGTAGAGGCCACAAGTTGCTCTTTAGGTATGGACATAAATGGATGGCTCTCTATAGGTTGAAAATGAGAAGGCGGTGTGTAGGGGGCTTCATCCCATGAGATCCTTTCTTTAACAAAGGATGATTTGATCTACGACCTCTTGCTTGGTCTACTTTTTCTTTCTCTTCAATATATGCCAATACTCGCATTTCTGGAATGCCTTTACCATCTTCACCTAGACAAAATTTGATGCCTAGTCCAGGGATCTTGCACAAATGGCCTTTCACTCGATTGTATGAGCTCGAATATCTAACTTTACAATGACCACAAATCCAAACATAACCTCCACCACCTAGAAGTTGTACGATTTCAACATATTTCCAAAGGGGAGAGTTTGGGTCTATTTTGAAATGAGTTTGGCTTGTGGAGCTAGAAACGGTTGCCCATTGTAATACCTAAAGCAACAAGTTCAATAAACAACACATCCAATTTATTCAAAGAATTGAAACTAATGAAATTTGAAAACAAAAAAAGTTTAATACATAAGTACAACTTATTAGTTAATAACTTAATTCATTTTAAAAAATTAAGCATGTGTTATAGATACCTAGAAGAATGAAAACAAACCAAAAACTTCAAAACAAAACAAGAGAGTTCATTTGTAAAAATAAAATGTAGAAAAAAACTAACAATCTTCTTGGCAACAAACAAACACTTGCAAATGCTTAGGAATAGCACAACAACCAACTTTGAGCATTCAATGATCAATCTTTAACTCTATCTGTGCAATGGCAAGCAAGAAAATAAGTTCAGCAATGGAGGGAATTGTTTTTGTTTTTCTTTCACAATATGATAAATGAGTTTGTTTTTGCCTATTATGTGTTTTATTACTCATAAATTAGGGTTGGGGGGCTTAATTTAATATTTTTATGTAAAAAAAAAGTCTTTTTTTTTTTAAAGTAAAAAAAAAAGAAAATTTTGTGCCTGGGCGTGTGATGGCCCGAAACTCGCCTTGGATCTGCCGGGGTTCGGCAAGGCCAAACCCTGTTAGGACCCACAAGGGACCGGACCCAGACTCGGACCGAACCGGGACCCGGGGGCCCCTAGGGGTGGACAGGTGACATAGCTTGAAAAGGGTCGATTTTGTGCTGCGAAATTGAACCTTGATTGCACAAAACAGAATGTGCATTGAATAGGCAACTTTTTAGCTTCCAACGTTTGAAAGGTTTCTCCTTGGGTTTGGAGAAATACTCTAGCATCACCAAATGTTATAAATAGAAGTGGGAAGTATGTCCATACACATGGGGAGATTGATCAAAGAATGGAGGATTCAACTATTTTCAGTGGTTTTGAGAGGCTGAGACAATAGTGATTGCCATCAAAGGAGAAAGGGCAGCTTGCATCCAATTAGGTATTTGTCACTACCATAAGCTAGTTTGTCTCTTGTTGAGAGTTTCTAGGATGAGTTCTTGTGTTCTTATGTGGAAAATTCATTTTTGTTACAGCATATATTTTTTAATTTGGTTGACAATTCCCTCTCTCTAACACTATGGTTTGAAACAAGTAGAACAGTATGTAAGTAATTGTGGTTTGCAAATTCTACTTATTTTAGAAAATTCATGGATCAATTTGGTATTGTAGCAGTTTTGATCTTTGTGGGATTTGTGGAAGTGTGCGTATGAAAATGACATTAGCACATAGAGCTAAAATGAAGGAGTTGAATGCACATGTAACCAAACCACATAAAGGTATTGATAGAGAACCAACAATGGTTGGGCCAACAACAAGAGCACATGACAAGAGAGCAATTGAAGAAGTTGCTAGAACAAACCTCATTAGGTAATTTGGTAAAAAGCTCTTGCCAAGAAATTTTGTAGAGGAAAAGGCATGAAAAAGTGAGAATTTCTTGAAAACGATGTTCAAAGCAAAAGAATGGACTATGTTTGAAATAGAAACTAGAATTGAAATTAAAACTTTTTTGATGGAGAAATTTATGCAGAAATGTTGGATTCTTGGATAAAGTAATTAGAAATTTATTTTAGTATTCATAAAGTTAATGGGAGACAAAGAATTAACATTGCATGCCTCAAAATGGAAGGTTGTGCTCTTGCATGGTGGAAAAATTATGTAACTAATTGTGAAAATAAAAACAAGGTGATTGTACACACTTTGGAAGGGTTTAAAGAATTGATTTAAAAGATTTCTATCCTATAGGCCACGAGATTGACCAAAAGATTAAATGGATGTATCTTAAATAGAAAGATGGACAAAGTGTAGGATTACACCATCGAGTTTCAAATAAGTGGACATGGACTTGGATGGAGAGGATATGCTTATCAAGTACCTTGGAGGACTCCACACTTATCTTATGTGTGCACCTTGATTCTTTTGGAGTTAAGAGAAGCTATTTATTATTCATGTGTGGAATTCAATATATCTTTCATTGTATTGTTATGGTCTGGTGAGTGCGTGATGATGAAATTCTTTATTGTGGAGACTTGGATAAGATGTTTGATAGTTACAGTGCCATTAGTGATTGTGTTATTCTTAAATTTGTAACTCTGTGCTTCAGTTGTCTTGTTGGACGAGCCTTAGATGTCATCCTCTTTTGAACATTGTATCATTCATTTTTTTTCTGAAGTGACAGCATCAACATGTAAAATGACACTCTGAGATCACACTTGTGCTTTAGCCTTTGGTGTTTTTGCTGAATAAATTGAGTTGACATTGGACCTCTAGCTGAAAAATTTCGTTACTGTGGAGAAAATAAAAATTAAGGACAATGAACTTTACACTTAACAATTCCCAATGTTAGAATTAGCACTAAGAATAGGCGAAGTTGATTCTGCAGTGATCAACATGAAAAGGGTGTGTGCTGGGGGAATTTCCATGTCCTAGAGAGCAATCAATAATGGAAATCAGGCATTTTATAATATAGTGTAATGAGGTACCTATTGTAATTTAGAGCGAAGTAGGGTTTTCTTGCGACTCTAGCTACAAATTTAAAAGAAGTACTTGAGTTTGTAGAAATATAATTATATGTTTCTTGATCTTTTTGTTTCTCTCTACCTGTTTATTTTAAAAGCCATTTTTATAAATAATTAATTGTGTCGATTCAGTTTGGTAAATGTGATATTTGAAGTAGCATATTAGTCTTCAATTTTAGTTCTTACCCTTATGTATCTCTATATAGTATGAACCACTTCCCTTATAGATCATTGATTGCATGATTGTGGTTGTGCCTATATTTGTCTGACAGAAAAACCGCTGATCTGGATTTTGCAGGCCATTCGCACAGGGTGGGTCCATCCCACCATCAATCTTGAAAATCCTGAGAAGGATGTGGTGAGTTGTCTTTTAATATTTTAATCTATAATAAGTTGTGGTATAAGATGGTGATTGGTTGATTAATGTGACTGACACTTCTTCAAATTACTGTGTAGGATATGAATGTTATTGTTGGACCAAAAAAAGAGAGATTGAACATTAAGGTCGCTTTATCCAATTCTTTTGGCTTTGGAGGTCACAATTCCTCTGTGCTTTTTGCTCCTTATGAAGAATGTAGTGAGAATTAGCGAATTTACCCTGCTGCCGATGATTTATTATGCTATGCCCAAGGTTGAAATTGTTTGACCTTGAGTTTAAGTTGCAATTAAATTCTTCAATGGAGATGTCTCTACAGTGACTAAGATATTATGAATGTTATCTCCTCTTAGCATTGATGGAGAACTTATATACTTCTGAAAAATTTGTATGCTCAAAGGAAAGATATATATATATATATATATATATATATATATATATATCTTGCTTCAGAGCATCATTGCAGATATTTAAAATGCCATGGGACAAGTTTGAAAAGAAATGGCGTATATATGGTCAGTGTGTTTTGAAAAGGAAAAGCACTGCATTAGTTGTGATTCATATTTTGCTTATTGTTATGGCTATTCAATATGATAGATAATTTCTACTTGGCTTTTTTCATGAGAAAAGTAAGTTTCTTCACTAAACATAAAATTCTTTGTCCTTCACAAACTCTTGAAAGCTATATTTGATAATTATTAGATGCAAAAAAACTCACACAATCTAATCCAGAAACATGTGCAACACTAATCGATATGGATTGTGGAAACTTGATATCATTAATTATTATATTAATGAATGTTTTAGGTGAAATTCATGGCAATGGCAATGAAAATGATAGATATACCACTTGCTAAGACAGCTATGTGGGAAAACTTGTGCCAAATGTGGCTTCATAATAGATTATTTATGATTACAAGCTATATATTTTTGAATAATTTGTTGCAAGCAAGAGCCTGCATCAAGTCACTAGAATTTTGGATTTGAAGATTATTATTAACTTATTTTGTTTAGTCGTCTGCTCTTTTTTGTCATTTAATCTCCTTATAATTGAAAATTTCAAAATACTAGAATTTGCATAGCTGGAAGGTGCAATGTTTGTGCTGATAAGAAATGACGGTATTATTTATAGACATCATACAGATTGAGTTGTACACAGCATTCTTACCATTTTTTTCACCGTTTTTTATTTTGTCAGCATGAGACCACTTTTCTGGCATAAGATAACATTTCCAAGACTGATTCTTTTCCCAGCATCAGACTACATTTCTGGGACTGAATATTACGAAGCCTATTTTGTGTGTATAAAGCAGTATTTAATGCACAACAATATCATATAGAGATAAAGAGGAGTTAATTACAGCGTTAGGCATTTCAAGTGTTCCACGGGGACGCATCCCCCCCCAAATTTCAGCCGTCCCCCTGACCCGGACGTTTTGGAGACTCTGGTACGGCTGAGAAACGTCCCCCCACCACTGCCGGGACTTGGGAAACTCCGAGGAAACGGTGGGGACTCTTGGACGTCCCTGAGATGTCTCGGGGACTTCTAGCCGTCTCTCGAGTGTCTCAGAGACACTCAGGCGTCCCCTGCGGTGGGACGTTCAAATAAGCAATTTTTAAAAAAATATCTTTTAGTTTTCTTGGAATGTGAGCCTTGGGCTGAACCCTAAAGACTTGTGGGACCCTTCTAAAAGTCATAAGCTAAACAAAACACTCTCATTCTTCATTTTTTTGCTCACATATGCCATTTGATGTTTTGCAACAGCTAGGTGAAGAAGAGGAAAACCAGTGAGAAGAGTGAGTGAAAGAGTAAGTTTGGGGATGATTAGAGGCCTCCCTTCACTACAATTTTGCATTTTGCACTTATTTTGATATCAATGTATCATGCTACTCATTGCAATCATCTTTATGATATGATATTATGATGTGACATGTCATATTTTCGATATTCATATAATAGAAATCTCAAATTTGACAATTTCATTTGTCAAATTTTAATATTTTATTTACTTTTAGTCGTTTAGTAATAGTATTCAAGTATTTAAAATGTTGATATTTGCAATTTTACTAATTTTCCAAAGTTTAATTTGAAATGTTAATCTTAAACATCTTTTTATAACTAGTTATTCAAGTACCATATGTATATCAGCACCGCCCCCCCTGCCGCCATCCCCCCGCTGTCCCCAAACTTAGACCCCTTGTCCCCCCGTCCCCGTCAGGAAACTCCGTGGAACACTGCATTTCATATATTCTAAAAAGATGACACCAATCATTAAATTGATTATATTGGGTAAAGATCAACTTTGGATACATGTAATGAACCCACTACACGTTTATAAAATATATGGTACCCTGTGTCATACATACAAAAGAATCGATCATTTGAAGTGGACAATGGACAGTGGGGGTTAAGTCACATTTTCCATCCTTAATTTAACTATATAAATACAAACAAACATTTTATATTCTGATTCAAGTATTGTACCTTTGAATCTGAGGAATTCATTCAATCCATCTTGTTCATGCACTTGACCATCAGCTGATTTGGTTCTTGGGTCCATTGGCACACCACTTGAACTATATACTGTTTGCTTTGTTGGTATCCTCACTATATTCATGCCTTTTTCACCACAAATTAGAGAGCATTTGTGTAGTTGGGTGGCGACAAGTACGTTGTTGTTTCTGAATTGGGTGCTGGTGGCTATATGGGATTCCCAATTGTTTTGCCCTCATGCATTGGGAACGGATTTGTTTCAATTTGGAATTTAAAGATTTACAATTCCTTAACTTTAGAAGGGATTTACAAGGCTTTTAAGCTGTGAGAGATTTGTGCCCAGTGTGAGTGCTTGCATTCCTCTAGCTTTGTTATCCTTTGTTTTGTTTGAATAAGATGGGTGATTATGCGAGTCCTAGAGAATGGTGAACTGTTTGCAGTCAAATCTATAGAGTTGAGAGCAGCTTTGAGGGCAAATTGCTGGCATTGGAGAAGGAAGCTCAAATTCTGCAGCACCTAGATTCCCTCTGGATTGTCAGGTGACTGGGCCATGATTGTATGGAGGAGAATGAGACTAGATGGGAAACCTGTTGTTGAGTAAATGGCAGGCTGCATGCTCACATTTTGAAGAAATTTGGAGGGAAATTGGACATATGTGCGGTTATGTCTATTTTTCTGGTGCAAGACAACATTTCTGGGACTAAATTTGTTTTTGAACATGAGACCACTTTTCCAACGTGAAACATCTTTTCTGGCATTTTTGGGGTTTGAAAGTCCACAGAGAAGTGAAGAACATATTGGCTAATTACTTTATCATGTCTCCTTGGATTTGAACATGGGGCTTTGTTATGGAAGCCCCAAGATTTTTTACCTTAAGCTTATTTTTTTCAACATCCTTGCATGTATAAATATTTAGAGTCGGCTGTGTAAAATCTTCATTTGCTACACCAAATGTTGGATATATATATATACAAGCATGCTGCACTGCACTAACAATATCTTTCCTATTTCATTGTATTTGCACATATAAAATCAAAAAGTAAAACCTGTTTCAGGATCAAACCCTTTACAGTTGCTTGAAGGTGTTCTGGATGAATTTGGTGAAATAGATACCTATAAGTCCTTGGCACGAAGCTAAAGGAGGTGTATGATTTGTGCGCTTGATGTCTATGGGCTGCAAAGAGTTGCAGGATGTTTATACTTCACCCCACAAAAAACCTTAACAGTTCTTTGAAGGTTGTATAGATCATCAAAATGGATCTCATAGTTCTTTGTGAGGTCATATGTTGGTTATTTATGGCACAGTTTTGCAACCAGTTGTTTTCTTGCTATCAACTATAGAGGGAAGCTAAAATACCCAAACTAGAAGTGGAATCTTAAATTAGTTAAGCAGTGAAATCATGCAAGGACATATTTCGAAGCTGACATTAAGATAATAGTATGGAAATTGATTGATCAGAAGTTTGATACAGCAGGTTATTCTGATAAGAGAAAAGCTGTTCAAGATTATGAGAGCTTTGGTGTAGGACATGTTTCAAAGTGGACATTAATGTTACAGTATTCAAATAGACTGGTCGGAAGATGGACATATCAATTTACTCTGATATGGAAAGCTGTCCAAGAAAATGAGAGTGTCTCAGTAGGTCTTACAACTATCGAGTCACAATAACATAAGATGCACATTTGTCAGAAATCTGTTGTATTGCATCTCCTAACAGCATTAGGGATGCTATCAATAATAGGCATTGATAAAAGAGTCTGAAAAGAAACTTATAAAACAACTTGTTGGCACTGTGAGACATGTTAGGTATAAGACCCAATACAATCGATTTAACTTCTGAAACCCAAACAAAAATTTCAATTTGGTTAGTGTAATAAATTCAGTGAGAATCAAAGCGCAACAGCTATGAGTAAACCATATGCTTTTCGAGGTTGTTGAAATTTTTCTTAACAACGAAGAGGAAGCAGCTTAAGTTTGGTACAAGTAAACTAGTTATTTATAATCTGCAAGTGTTAGTAAAAGTCAATACACAGCCATTCTTTTTGAGGTTGTAGAAATCTATTCAATGTAAGGCTGTGAAGCAGCTTATGTCAGGTCTGAGTTTAACTTGGGAATGTTGAAAATAAGAGGCATATGTGATTTAGCTATTGTTATATAGCACAGAACTATAGGGAGTAGGTCAATACATCATGAACTGGAGTTTTATTAAGGTGATGTATTAATATGAAGGTATTGGACTTCTGTGTCTACATGGAAAAACTTTCAACTATATGGCCTAGGCGACTTTGCCTATTGGCCAAAGATGTTAAGGGAGTTTCTCTATATGGCATAGTGAAGGATTTTGCAAAATAATAATAGACGCCATTGACAAAGGAGTATACCATCCATGGATACTGAACGTTGCTAGTCACTACTTGTCATGTATTGGTTTTCTGGCTAGGTATGACGAAAAAACACTGATTCGAAAACAACAGCATATAGATGCAAAGCTTTGGTTGTCCAAATTAAGATTGATCCATATCCTGTCCACCTTCCTGATGTCCTCTTACCAGTAACTACTATTATTTCTCAACTTAGCCCTGTGCTGATTGGAGTAGGATCTGATCCTCATGGGGAATGGGGAAGGCTTACTACGCCTTCCTCGCAAAGCATCCCCCCACTCTTAATCCAAAATATATTTCCAAATCTGCTCTCCCAAGACACAAATCAGAACTGTAAAGATCTGCAATTTATTTAGTACCACACTCACAAAAAATGGTTGTCACCTTTGGTTGTTCAGGGGAAAATGCTGCAATTTTCCATGCATGAATTTTAAAATAAGCTCTGTTGTTCAGAGAAGACATTTATTTGTATACTTGTGGGGAATTCTTTTAGATTTTAAGACTCCAAAACTGTGGACGTAAGAAAATTGGAAACCTTCACGATCTATAGTTATTTTCGTCATGCTTAAGGGAATACTCCATGGGTATCTTCATCTCCACTAAACAAGAAAAAGGATTTGGGTTTTCAAGAAGTCTTTGCTTACGAAAAATCTGGGTTGTCCATTAAGTGCTACCTTGTGTTTAATCCCACAGAAGATCTTTAAGCATGGTCCAAGCATGGGTTGGATTATCGCGGCTTCCTAGTGAATATTGGTAAGAATATACCCTCTACAATTTTTGGGATAATACATGAGTATTTTATTGCCTAAGAATTTATTGAGTATTCTGATGTTGATATGGACAAAGCATGACCCCAATGTGAGCAACTAGTAGATTATAGAATATCCTCCTTTGTTCATATCAATCACAAGAACAAAGAAGTTAGTCAAAGGGATCAAAGGCAACAACTACTCACAAGAACAAAGGAGTCACTCAAAGGGATCAAAGGCAACAACTACTCAAGAAACTCCCTACAGCAATTAGTTGGCCTTCGTAAAGTGATGCAAATGTCCTATCACAAAGGCAAAGCCTTGCAGATCAAGGACAAGTCCTAGGTGGCTTATGCATTCAAATGGCAATCTTGGTGCACACAGAGGAAATCACTCAAAATCTCTTTGTCCATGCTTTAGCCTCATAGGAAGACAACAAAGTGGAAGACATTGAAATTGAACAACTAAATGAGTAATCTATATCCATTTGAAACTGACATGGGACTAAAGAAATGAAAGTTTCAATGCAATCAAGTAATCTCCTTGCACCAAACTTTGATCGGATGTTTCTCACGTTGATGGTATTGAAAGAGCAAGCAAAGATATGAACATGAATGGTGATTTGGAATCATCCAATAACAAATCAATAGAACAAATCAACAAATCAATAATGTCACATAATCAACAAATCAATAGAACATCTAAAGTATGCATCACTCATCTCTGTGAAGGATCCACTTGAATCTATCAAACATATACCAACAAAGGCCCATTTTGCAAGGGAATCACACTAGAACAACAATTGTAAAATGGCTAGAAACAATCATTTGGGACAATTGCAACATCATCAAAACAAATTATAAAAATTCAATTCATCAAAGGAATTTCAAACATATATGGAATGCATAAAACTTCGAAGATCACTATTATCACAACTAGGAGCGTCAACAACACTTAACTTAGTCTTATTTGTAGCATCTGACTCAATCTCTATCAAAGGTACCACAACTACAGTATTTAAAGAAGCATTTGTTGTCTCCCCAACGACTGGTTCAAACAAGGGATTTACAACACAACACAGGGTTGGACACTTTCTTTTGAAAACAATGAGACCACATGAAGAACATGGGTGTAGGTCAAACCAAGAAAATAATGTATGATCATGACAACCACAATACAAACACAATCTTGATTGAACCAATTGACACTAGCAAAGGAAGATTCAACTTTACATGTATCCATAATCCCTCTAGATACAATTTTGATGGGTCTCAAATATTTTGGTATAAGATCCAATAAAACCTTTATAGTTGAGACCACATTTTCCCTTGTTAGTTTTATGAGACTCCAATACTTTCACAATGGGTTGTGATTGAGAAACAATAGGATCAGATTTTTTTTCTAGATTCAAATAAAAGTTTTGACAAAACACTGTTTGACTTAGACAACATTTTTCTTATGCAACAAAAGAGAAGATGGAATATGTGTTTACTTGATTTTGAATGCAATATTGTTTCTTTTCACTTGCTTGCTATGTGGAAGTGTTAGAAGGAACATTTTGCTCAACATCTTTCTTCTATGTGAAGGCATTCGGTGTTTGATCTTGTAACCTACCTATCTCCTATCATAATAAAATATATTGAACACAATTGCATAAAGGTAGGCTAAAATAACCTCCCAACACTTTACTATTTGATTAGCTTCTTTTGAGTTGTCAATTTTAATGTATAAAGATAAAATGCCATCTTCGTACAAAGTATATCCCATGATGCAAGGTCAACCAATTATGCCAAAAACTAGATACTTAGTTGAATGAATTTTAACTAGCTTGGATCATGAATGTTGATTGTGTTGACCAATTAAAATCCATGTGAAACAAATCTTGGTGATTAGTCCATCTTTGGTTCAGATGACTCATTTTCCAAGACCCCCCTTGAGCCACACTACAAGTGCTCAGGGATCCTAGTTTGGCCCAACTCCACTGACTTGGGCTTAGATACCATTTGATGGTATTGGAAGAGAAAGAAAAAATGAACATGAATGATGATTTGCAAGTCATCCAATTACCATGCACATAGAAGGTAAAATCTCCATTGATTTATTTGAGAATGAAACATTATACATATATAGAGCCAAAATATGTTTGAATATGGAAATAAAAATCTACTACTACCACAAACAAATAACTAATTAGTATAAACAATGTTCATTATCCTACACACATCAACAATTGGCATTTCATAATCAAGAGATGAAATTTACAAAAGAAAGAAAAAGGTTCAGTCCAAATTTTAAGCCTTTATTCTCCAACCAAAGCCCTTTGTTGAAAATAAAAGTCAATACTAAAAGCTCTTGAATGTTTAGTACAAATGTTGGGTTGAAGATCAAAACACAAAGTAGGTTGATACTATAATTTAATTTGAGAGTTAAATGTTTCTAGAATTTAAGAGATTTTTGTTCTTAAATTTGAAGCCAAAATCTCGCTTCTAACATGTTTTCCTATAATATATAAACATCACTCTTGTTGATGTTTTTTTTAATAATTTAAACCTTTCTATATAAAAGAAGTATTATAATCAAGTAATCTAATACTTGGTATTATAGCCAACCCATAGCTTGGATTAAGATTTCTTTTGTTAGTGACAATCCAAAGCCTCGACTTTGAATAAGGAGAAGGATGTGACAATGATTTAATATTCCATTCTATACCATCTAGATGATTTGGCTTTGTAAAATTATAACATCACTCTTAAGTCAACTAGTACACATGTGGAAACATGGTAATTGAATTGAGTAACAAGAATCTAATGAAAGTAATTAAGGAGTGTTAGTGTGAAAAGTGTATGTATCTAGTTTCCTTTTATCTAGTTCCTACACCTAGTAGTCCTATTCACACTAGTTGAAGTTCACTTAGTGGTTTAATTGTCTCACCTCATAGACACTTGACACATGTCTTCACATTTGTTCCAAGTGTTCTACATGTGTCACATCACTTGGAGGGTTAGCTAGCCTTTCTGTTTCACCTTCCTACCTACTCCTTGTCTTATATAAACATAGAGTGATCATTGTATTCTATACATTCTATGATAGTTATTTGGCTTCTGCATTGTGCTTGATTCTTTTGATGGTAGTTTGAATATTGCATTCATTATTTGTTGCTCTTTTTAGAGTCACTCAAGGACTCAAGCCTCCGAGATCACCTACAAAAACCAACAACCTTCTACAAGAGGGAAAAACAAGAACATGAAATTGCAACAATGGATGCAAGATATGATCAATATGCAATACTTAAGATTGTAGTGATATATTGGACTTACAACTAAACTGAAGTCTCTTTTTAGGATGTACAAATGATGCCTTGCTTATAAAGGAAAAATGTGGGATAGGATTAAACAAGATCTTGACATGTGTCTCAATCTTGTAATATGAGATAACTAACCCAACAAATATTAAATGACTTAGGACACAAGTATTAAATGCCAAAAGATAAGTGACAACTAATGCTGAACTAGAAAGAATCTCCCCTAATTAATGCTAACTAGAAAAAATCCCTCCTATGATCTAAGTGAACTTAACATATAAATATGACCTAGATAGGTAAAACACCTATTTGGGTGTGTATAAGAAGTTAAGTCCACTTTTTGGCCAAAAAGTGGAAGTGTTTTTCTTGATTTTCACAATTTGTCACATTTGACCTAAAAATTTGGAGCACTTAAAGATTGAATCTTAAAAAGTTCAATAATACGAAATGTAGTACTTAGAGTCTAGTTTCTAAATATGTAATTTCTTTTAATCCCAGATGATACAAATTGATTTTCAACAGGCATGTCTAAAAACCATTGTTTAAAAGTCACTTTTTTAGGACCATACCATGCATGTGTACACCAACCATATTTTGACCTAAATAAAAGTATTTTTCTGAATCCTTTTGGGAAAGATATGTAAGACACTAAAGATTGTGCAAGATATTTTTTGTAATTTTTTTCTCAATATTTTTTTATTAATTTTTTATTGGTTGTAATTGCTGTTTTGAAAACCCCTCGTGTACATCAAGCATAAGTAGACCTAAACTTATCATTTTTTTATTTTTTTTGCAAATTGAAAAGAATTGTCTAAAGATTGGTCACATATAATTTATTTTTTAAAAAATGTAAAAATAAAAAGTTATTAAAAAATATGAAAACTTGTTATTTCAAGTTTATGGACCAATTTCGTAAGAAAATATTTGAAAAATAGAAAAAAATCCAAATGTAAAAAAAAATACATATTTGAAATCTACATAGTCTTGTCTATAATGGGTTTTAATTATCAACATGCTTAGTATGAGCATGATACATAGGATTTTTGGCTAAACAAATAGCATTCTGACTATCACATTCAAGTTTAACTTACTTGCAATTGAAACCAATACCTTTCCCAAGTCTTTGTAGCCAAACTGCCTCTTTGGAGGCATGCGAAACTGCCAAGTGTGTTGAACTCACATCCAACCAAGGTGTAGGCTCCTCAGACTTCTTTCTGAAATATCATCAAGAGTATCCATCTCAATACACGTCTCTAACCATAAGAGAACTCAAGCCTCACCTATTTCTCTAAGTATCCATGAGGACATGTAACCAACCAATTTATGCCAAAATCCAAATGCAACATAGCACTTTAATGAAGTAATCAAGAAAATGATTAATGTACCCAATACATAAGAGAACTACACAAGATCAATGTCAAAGCTCCAATTATGAATCAGGAACATAAACATGACAACATGATCTAACCATCTCCTCCCAGGAGATCACATGCATCATAACATACATAAACATCCTAGTCTCAAGAGAACAAGAACCATGCCAAACTCTAAATGCGTATCAAGAGTAAACCATGACATAATAGCAACCACTCTAAACCAAGAAAAAACATATCCCCAATCACATGAAGATAACCTTACCAATGATGCATCCACGCCCACTGCCAACAACTCCTAGTGGTAGCTTTATGAGCTTCATACTACCATTCTCTTCTTGAAGATCACTCTTTAACATCAAGCAAAGAGTCATCACTAACATTTTTACATGAAATGATCAATGCATGATTATCGTCATCCAAGGATTCCTCTGTAGAAGAATTATAACTCTTTTTCTTGTTCTTACAATCCTTCTTCACATGTCCCGGTTTCCCACAGTTTCAACACTTTACCTTACTCCGTCCTTTAGACTTACCCTTTCCTTCCTTGTCTCCCTTAGGTTCCTTTTTCTTAGGCCTACCTCTTACAAACAAGGCATCTTGGATTTCCATTTTAGACTTCCTCCTCATCTCCTCTGATAGGAGAGTAGGAATTATATTGTCCATGGATTTTGCACCACTACCATTGATACTTAACAATTAGATTTTCCCCAGTTACATTAAAAAATGAGCGCGGTAAAATTCCCTCTTCATCTTATAAGCACACATCTACAAATGCTAATTCCTTAGAATCAAGTTAAAAGCTTGTTCAGGCTGGTTTACCTTGATTACCATCTTTCATCTTTAAAGAATACAATTGCCTCTTCAGATACAACTTATTAGTAAGACTTTTGGTTTGATAGATATCACCTATTCTCTTCCACAACTTATATGCAATAGTTTCTTTTGAAACATTCAAGAGAACAACATCAACAAGACATAATCTTATGGTCCCTCTTGGCTTCTTATCAAGCTTATCCCAATCCTCATTTGACATCATTGTAGGTGAATTTGTCTCATTATCAACAGCTAACCATTGATCTCTCTCTTCAAGGAGATCCTACATTTTTAGTTTCCACATCTCATAATTAGATCCATTGAATCTTTCAATATCTAAACGAGAATTAAAACTCATTGTACCAAACTTATTTTCCAAAATCAGCAATAACACAATAGTAAACTTCCACTGTAAAAACCTTCAAATTTTTTAAGAAGACTCCAAACTCTACTTTAACCCGTTAGCTAAAGTACAAATGTTGAAGAAAATGGAGGTGACCTTTAAAACTTACATAGAACTGTATATTAGATCTAATTAAGTGTTCTTTATGACAATTTATTTGTGGATGATTACCTGTTTAGATTCATTTTACCATTTGTAGAAGTAGACAGAAGATTGTAGAAGAATAAGACCAGAAGATATAAGTGACACAACATATATCGTGGAGAAACCCTTTCGGGAAAAAAAAATCCACCACCAGAATCAATAGTTCTTGTATTATTTAACCTTAGAACAAGATTACAATAATTATTTATCAATCCTTGCTTGAGATGCTTCTTTTTCCTTCAACAATTCTTCTTCACAACCTGCAATAAACTCTAATAAAACTCTCTTCAACTTGCCACAATTTATAGACAATAATGAGCCTTGTAAACCCCAAGGAGTTTACAATTACAAGGCACAAAGCTTATCTCACAAAACCTACACCTATTCTTTGCAAGTAGAGTTCTCCCATGAAAAACAATGTCAAAGCAAGTCCTTCATCAATTTGGGTGTCCCAAGCTGAAGTCATAACTCAACGTTGATTACGAAGATATCTTGTAAGCTTCTCCTCAAAGTTGGCACCCAAGAATGGGCCCACTTAACTCAACCTTATAAAATATGTTATGTACAAAAGTGTTAACAAGATTTTTAACGTTTTCCGAACAGATTGAAGTCAATCTCTATTAAGCTTTGAAACATATCTCACAAATCATTACAAATATCATGCATGATTGATCATCTACTTACTTCAGCAATATCACTTGTTATCTATCATGCAACTCAAGTCATTAGTCATGCATTCAAGTCTTCAAGTAAGCTAGCATTCAATTGAAACTAACTACATACTGTTGAAGATAACTGAACCATAAGCCCAAATTTGAACTTCATGCATGTAAACATCAATCCCTAACTTCCTAGGATCTTTACATGCATTCTTGAAGTGTTATCTTTCTCCAGCAGTTAACTTAACTCAAGGTGAGTTCCACTGCATATAGGTACTATGTATGTCTATTTTATGGGAGCTTTTCTTAGGCATCACTTATTCCTATCTTAAATTAATTACAAATGTCAATTTACATATTCATTTCATTCGAATTTAATTTCTTTCTAATGCTAGTACTGGGGAACACTTTCCAAGGACTTAAGAGATACATGAAATATGTTTAGGATTGTAATTAAATGGCATCCTATTCCCAACATTAATTGTTAATTTTATTTTTTTCAAAAGAATGTCTTTAGACATATGTCCAAAGTCACTCTTTTCTAGTGACACTGACATGACCTTCAAGTTACAAGTCAAAGTAGGTTCAAAGCTAAGGGTCGACTCCCCAAGCCTTTTTTTGACTCGAAACCCATAGTAGAAATTGAGCCATAAATTGAAATTTTAAGATGAAACAAGGAAAATTAAGAGAGGGTCCTAAATTGAATAGAACCCTAAGACCAAGCTTAGGATTTCATTAGGATGCAAATCAACAAGGTGATTAGATTGAATTTCAACCTTGAAGGTGACTCAATCAAACTTGAATCTACATATTTGTGGGTGTTGGATATGAATTGGAATTGATTTGCCTTGATTATCCTAATTAGACTATGTGACCTAATATGAAAAATGCCAAATTCCTACAATCAGGAAACAATAACAAAAAATTGCGGGTAGATCTGAGAAAGAAAAAACTCTATGCATCTATCTTGTAAATTTGAAGACAATCTGAATAGGAGGATAGTGTCACCCAAGGGTGACTATGTCCTTATAGGGGTATTTTGGATCTATTTTCACAATCCTTTGATGTCGGATTTGAGCTTCTTGATTCCACTTGCAATTTGTTAGATCACTATCAAATAATTCTATAAGTGAGTTTTTATGGCTTGACAAGGTATAGGGCTTTGAATGCAACAATGGAAAGTGGATCTTCGAGCTTCCTTCAATCTCCTCTAACCTAAAATCTGCACATTCAAAGAGAGGAAATGTTATGCCATTTAGGGGCTTGCCTTAGTCAAACCCTGTGTTAGTGTTTACATTTCCACAATGGCAATGTCAATGATAGGAAAGAATTATGAATCAACAAAGTGATACAACTCACCACCCTCCAATGGCTTCCTTGAAGGACTGAAATCCTGTACATCACCTCAAGGTCTTGGATATTGCTTGAATTGCCTGGAGACCTACAAAAGAGTTATCCTTCACAAACAATGATATCATAAACACACATAAGATTTGACATGATTCTTGTGTTACATTGGTGGTTCATCATTACATAAAAGATCAACATGTTAATGCCCCAAATCTACTTGTCATATTTATACAAATCCATGGGAGGCGGTTAAGCCATGTCCACCAGACAGCTGCTTGCACCAAAGGAGACCAAGGGACACACCATCTTTAAAATCCCCCCATGGTAGGACAAACTCATGACCCTTGACTCCTAAATACCAATTGTTACATTGGTGTTTGTTACCAAGGTCAACTTATTAATCCCAATACTAGCTGCCATATTTATACAAGATCCGCAGGCAGTTAAGCTGTTCCATGAACTTAAACATCTTACGTTACCCAAGGAGACCAGGGACACCATCTCTTGTGGATTTGGATCTTGAATTGCTGCAATAAAGCTTTGTAATGCTACTCTTGACTTGCTTGATAGTGCTTTTGACAATAATTTCTCCAATGGTTTCCTAGATAGATCTTGTTAGGTTTCAAATGATGCAATGACTAGGTATTTATAGGGATTTATTTAATTTCCCAAAAATTATATTTTGATAGCCGACATTTGTAACTTGAATTGGAAATGATAAATTTCTGACACTAACATATTCAAATTTGTGACCAAGTAGAATAGGGGGACACTGTCACCATAGGGCGACACTGTCCTTTCCCTATTTTTGGGAAAATAAGGTGTTAGAGGCAAAGTATCAAATGAATGCATTTGTTTTGTGCTTACAATTTATTGGTAATTGTTGAAAATAGGCCATAAAATGCATAATTTGAGAAATTAGGTGCTTAATTAGGTCCAATAAATTAAGGGGAACAAAACATAGTGTGAAATTGTCAAGGGTGACAATTTTGGATGCTACATTTAGCCCTACTTTAGTGAGAGTATGAACTTAGGCTCAAACTCACACTCAAGTAGAAAATATATGTTAAGAGGGGTTTGATTGTCCAAATGTTGAAGAGATAGGATGACTAAGGATCAAGAGGGATCATGCAAACCCTCAATATCTAAGATCCTAAGACAACATAAGGAAAAAGGAACAAACACATGTATGAAATGTAGCAAGATAACATACAAAAACATACACAATGTCAACATAAAATGCAAAAAGGAGGGTATGGATAATCACTAGCTAGCAAGCTATGCTATGCTAGGATCCACACCAACAGGAATTCATGATTCACAATAGAAAAGTATGATATTTGCTAGGTGAATCACAAACATAAGGCACCATAAGCTAGTGAAGTCAACTATTCACTAGGTGTGTACCCATAACCACACTAAGAATTATACTCCATGATAATTCTGATAAGGTGCTAGAAAAATGATCAAAATTCTATGCCAACACATCACTAAGTTCAATGTATGTGAACAAAGTGAAGAAAAAATGCCAATATCAACGCACCACTAAGTCCAATGCACATGAATAAAGTGAAGCAAATAATGCCAATGTCAACACACCACTAAGTCTAATGCACATGAACAAAGTGAAGCAAATAATTCCAATGTATGCCCCCACCTTAAAGAAATTGCTAAACACCATGTTGTGAGCAATTGATTTAAGGTAGTGTAGCATCGTAAATTGTCACCCTTGACAATTTCACACTACATTTTGTCCCCCCCTAAATTATCAGACCTAATTAAGCTTTGAATTCCCCAAATTATGCATTTCGGGGCCTATTTTTATCATTTTTCAATAGATTGCAAGGATTGAACAAATGCATCCATTTAATGTTTTTCCCTTGACACCTCATGTCCTAGAAAATAGGGCCAAGACCCATTCGTCCTAGGGCGTATGTGTCCTCCTATTGTTTCGGGATCCAATTTTAATATGTTGGTGTCAATATTTTAACATTCAAAACCAAACTTGCAGAGGTTGGCTATCAAGATCTAATTTTTAGGAAATTGAATAAATTCTATAATACCTAGTCTTTTTCACCATTGAAACTAGGAAGAAAAGCAAGAAAGGAGAAATTCATGAGCAATAGTATTGTCAAGAGCAAGTCAAAGAGCAACATTTAAAACATTGTAGAAATTAAAGATCAAGCATCAATATCGAAATGTGGCCTTGAGTTCATGTTGTCGTATTATCATTGTTTTGTGAAGGTAACTCATTTTTGTAGGTCTCCAAAGCATTCGACAATGGCAAAAGAAGATCCAGACCTTGAGGTGATGTGCGCTGACTTCCGTCCTTCCGAGGAACATTTAAAATTGGTGAGGTTAGCACTGTGGAACCCCATCATTCCTTTCCTATCCGACTATTTATCGACCCAACGTGCCATTGTGGGTGGGCACTTGTGGGGTTTGAGGCGAGGCAAGCCTAAATGGCACAACCTGGCATGAATGTGCACATATCTTAGGTTTGAAGAGGATTGAAGAAAGATTGAAGAAAAAATACTCATTGTTTCATTTGAAGCCCTACATCTTGCTCACTCACACAAACTCACCTACAAAATTATGTGATAGTGTTCCAACAATTCTACAAGTGAAAATGAGAGTCTCATATTTGACACTAGAGGACCACAAAAGTTGAGTAGGAAACATTTAATAACCCCTACACCTAAATTTGCCATGTCCTCCTATAGGTGAAACCAATTTTCTAGGTAGAATTTAACACTTCCCCTGAATTTTTCCATAAATTGTTGTTTCGATCTGCATTGCAGATATTGCATTTTCATATTAAATTTTATAATATATTAGAGTTAATGTAATGTCATAAAATTGCCACTTACCTTTCAATTTCACGCATACATTCTTGTATCGCTTTAGTGTCCTCCCTTAGCATTGCGTAGGCTCATTTTGTTGTTGCATCAACCTTTCCCTTCTTAGGATGCTGGATCCCTTTTACTTGACTACCTTTGTGCATTCATTCTACGTCAAACCCAGCCTTTCTCATTCATGTCATTTTGTAGCACATATGCATCTGAACACTAGCACACGCATGAATATTTCGTGCACTATGCTAGCATCTGAGTGTTTCAACGTTCAAATGACCACTTCTGTGCATGTTTGCCACTTGTCAGCTTGTTTTGTCAGTGGTAATAGCTCAGGATGCCTTGTAACTGCCCAGGAAGCTTATTTTCCTTCCTTAAATGCTATCCTTTCAATCCTATGGCTCCTTCTAAGTTTTGCTAGCTTCTTTCTAGCTTGGGCTCTTAGATTTCTCTCTTGTTATCTTGCTTACATAGCTCCATACAACTTGCTACAATAGCTTTAAGCACTCTCAAGCTTTTACATCACTCTTTGCACCACTCTTGGCTCTTGCAACTCTCTTTGTCTCTCTCTTTGGATTCCTTAAGCCTTAAAACTTCATCTCCCTTACTTCATGGTTTTGAGCATCCTCAGATTCCATAGCCCCTATCATTTACGTACTTACTTCGTGATACAAGTTTTCCTCCTCGAGAAGGGATTGCTTTTATCACTCATACTTGGTGTGGGTTCTACTCCTGAAGCGGGTTTTGTTTTCACCACACACTTTTTCCATTTTGATTACACTCTCTTTCTGCTTAGTTGTCCGTGGAGGTGGGAACACCTAAACGAGGGTTTGATTGAGTCAAATGCCTATACAACCCCAACATTTTCTCTAGATTTTATGCATGCAGGTACTAAAGACATTTCCTTGATGGAGGCTCCATTACTTGGGTTTTTGTGAGCTTCTTCTATCTCTCATCCTCTTCTACTTTATCATCTACTTTACTTTATTTTAGCTCTATTATATTATGTTATTTTCTGGTACTTTGGAAGTTCTCAGTAATTAGATCGCTAGTAGTCACTTTGTTGTTTTATGTGACAAAATTTCTTTCTGGTTTGTACGAGATGCCAGCGTGCCACACTATTGTCCATATTTTGTGCTTTCTTCCTTTGGACAAGAGCTTGTTAGTTTGTCCATAAAATGTTCATGACATGTTCTTTCTGATTCTAGAACCCTCATGCTGTTCCTTGAGGTAGTTTTGGGAAGTTTTCCCCGTGAGGCACTCTGAATGAAGAGAACTCGTGAGTAGCGAATCCCCCTTCTCTAAATTTTGGTGAACCCGATGTGAACCACATTATTTTTCAAAAAAGTAGGAATTTATTTACCCCTACTTGGTGGGGTAATAACTTTTGACTCGGTGCTCGGAATTCAGAACCGTTTACACCGTTGGAAAGATCTCCAAGAGGAATAATTTAGTCCCTAAAATAATATGCCTTTGATTATCAAATTTTAGAGACCGACGCAAGTTTCGACCCTAAATTATGCTCTGAAATCCTCCAAAAATGCAAATTACTAGAACCTAGAAAATATCAAAAAAAATTCAAAAATCTGGATTTTTGATTTTTCTCAGTTCTATCACCCCAAAATGAATTTAATATCTTCTTTTATTAGTTTAGTATCTAATTTTGTTCAAAATGTTAGTGATATTCCATTTCATGCATGTGTTAGTGACTTGGCTTTGCCCATGTCACTTTGTATCTTTGATCCTTCTCATGAGATTCCTCTTGCTTTGAAGGATATCTTGTTGCAAGAAGATGAAATCATCAATATCTTTCTTAATATTTCTCTACATTCTCTTCATTCAAATGCACTCTCCTTTAGAGATAATGCATTAGTCAATGATGAACCTCCTTCCACATCTGATCCTCCCCAGATTGATGTTGAGAATATGTCTTCAAATAATTATTCCACTAGTTGTGATGAGTCTGTAAATATAATCTATGGCTCTACTACCCCTCAAAGGCTTAAGAGACCCGTTACTAATCTAACCCCAACTATTCCTTCTCCTAAAAGGGTTTTTTCTATTAATGGTGTTCCATTTGATAGTAACTCTCCTGATCTTTCTAAGGCTCCCTCTTATAGAGCAGTAGCCCATACTTATAAGAATCGAATGAATAAACAACCAAGCCTTTCTCAAGCACCTAAACCTACAGGTAAAGCACCCAGTGATTAAGATCTTGTCGAGCAACCTCGGGTTACTCCAAATAAGATCTCACTATGGGACATGCTTTAGTCTGCTCCAGTTTATCAAGGTATGCTTCAAAAATCCTTGCAAAAGATCCTCTTTCCTTCTTCCACTAAGCCGAAAGATGCTGAGGCGTTGATAGCTCATATTCATGCAGATTCGCCGAATATTATGTTCTATCTGTAGGAACTCCCACCTTTGGAAGTAAAGAAGAAAGTGAACCCTCTAATGATCATAGTTAACATTAATAATATTGGCATTAGACGTACTCTCATTGACGCTGGTTCAACACTCAATGTATGTAGCATTGATCTATTGCCTAAGATTAATATTGATTCATCTTCTCTTAATGATTCTTCTATTTCCATTCGTGGGTTTGATAATGTCGGTTTACAAGCCCTAGGCATGATAGTATTGCCTTTGAGGTTGGGACCCGTTACTGTACCCACCCTTATATATGGTATGTTAGAAAAACTATCATATAATCTTCTTCTTGGTAGACCGTGGATTCATGCTATGGGTGCAGTTCCGTCTACCTTGCATAAATCAATTTTCATTTGTAACAATTGAGTAGTCACAGTCAAGGCTGACCTTGAGGCTATGCACCTATGTGAGATGGCAGTTGTTGGTCAGGTTTTAGTTGTGCCTACTCTTATTCCTTTAGTATCTTCCAATGTGTCAATGTTTACTCCAATAGTACCTCCTACAAAGGGTACTCTTGAGATAGATGTCCCTGAAGAAGATCCTTCTGAAGCGAGAAATCCTAAGTCTATTCCTTCTACTTCTTCTCAAGAGAATGCATGTCTTGGTGATGATTGGGGTTCTCTAGACTTTATGGAATCCTTCAGTGGAGAAAATAAAGTCACCCGAATCCACTTAGACCTTCCAATAACATCATCCAAACCTGCTATCAAAGATGATCATTCTTTTTTATCGTAGGATAGTATAAATTGTAATGTTCTTGGTGTTGATCCTCCTTTTGAGGAAGATGATTATGCTTCTGCTAAAGAGGATAATGTTGGCAGTCCTGTTAATAAGGATGATGGTGATCCCATAGAGGAGCATAATTGACATTGTGAAGATCCTCCTCCTCAAGATTTGCAAACACGCTATGGCCCTAGCTTTAGGCTTGCCTCTAAATATGGTTATGGGCATAGTGGTTGTGGGTGTAATGAACAAGGTATTTAGGTCTCTATAGAATTCACACCCTGTGAGCATAATTTGGGGCTTGGTTGCTTGAATGAACAATCTAAATGAAATCCATGGTTGAGTGACATGAATTCTTCTCAACCTCATTCTCATGGATTGGTCCATCCTCCTTTGTCTTCTATCTTCATATCTTCTTGTGAGTGGTCAAAATTTTCTCCACAAGAGAAAGGATTGCTTCCTACTCCTCATCCTTTGTCTAAGCAAGAGTGTATTTTTTTGTGGCTTCTAAAAGACCACTTGATTACTTTTCCCTCTCCATGTAAGAAATCTCATAAGCATGATAAAGAAAAACATTCTTTTTGCGCATACCATCGAGTGGTTGGACATTCCACTAGTGAATGTAAGGCCTTGAAGGATAAAATACAACTTCGTGATTTAGGTGCCATCACCCATTTATTTGTTGATGCACCTACGTCTTCTTCAAATGATAAGTGATATTGAGGTTTACCTCTATCCTGTATGTTCTAAGTATCTTGCATGGTTCTCCTCCCTTGTATGTTGGGGGAAGTGATAAGTTGTTATAGAGATGTGTGTCCTTCTTAAGGACCCCCCTCTCTTCTCTCTATCTTTCAAATGAAGTGTCCCTCTAGTGGAACCCTTTTTCTTCTAAAGGGTTCCCAAGGGAACCCCCTTTGAAAGTTTTTATCTCAAATGAATTCTATAGTGTCTAGTTTGGGGATAGCTTGACGAGGCCCTTCTATTCTGACATTCCTGTAACACAACTTGTAGTAGCCACAGGCTTCTCTAATTATTCTTGCTTTGTAGGACTGAGAACCTATATAGATCCTTTGCATTAAGCTTTCCTAACATGTTTAGTTTTCTTATTAACATGTTGCTTTGCAGGTGCGCCTGTGAAGCCACTTTCCATTCTGACTTTGTGGAGTCCCCTTTACTAGGTTTCCGTCATGTGAGAGATCTTGGGAGACGCCTCCTTACAGGTTTGTGGGCCTATAAGGAACTTAATTTAATAGGTTTCCCTCATGTGAGAGATCTTGGGGGATGCCTCTTTGTAGGTTTGTGGGCTTGTAAGGCGCTTACTTTACTGAGTTTCCCTCATGTGAGAAATCTTGGGGGACGCCTCCTTGCAGGTTTGTGGGCCTGTAAGGCTCTTGCTTCATGGGTCTTCCTTCATGTGAGAGATCTTGGGGGTTGCCTCCTTGTAGGTTTGTGGGTCTATGAGATGATTTCATCATGCATGATTTGTCCATCATTGGTTTGAGGGCCTTTGATGTACTTTGTGCAACTTCGTAGTTTCGCGGAGCTACGAAGTCCTTTTTGTTTGAACCTCCGCAAGATAGAGTACATGTGGAGCTATCTCTCTTGGAATTTTCATTCCTTCTTCTTGCTTTCTCATTGAGCCTTTCACTTCTCTCTTCTCTTCCCAATTGTATATACTAGATTGAAGATTTGCATCTTCTTCATCTTGAGTATATGCTCTTTTCTCTTCGATATTGGTTGCTTCCTTGACTTTTGGGTGCATTCTTCTCTTGAAGCAATCAATCCTTACATTCTTATCTTCATTTTGGAATTATTCTGTGTTATTTTTTAAATTTGGGGATGACGTATAGTATTGAGACAACCTTTTACATTGAGGTCTCTTTCACTTTGCTGACTCAAATCCTTTAATTTTTTGTGTGCTTGTGTGTGTGTGTGTGTATTTATGCTCTAACCCTATGGTGTAATGGTTTTTTATGTTCTAACATTTTTCTCTTGTGCAGGTCTCTCTTGTCTAATGTGTTTGTTTTGTAGATCTTTAGCTCGGGGGCATGCTTCCTTGGTTTGAAGAGTTGTCTGCTTCCTCTATAGTATCCTTTTGGCATCATGATGTTATTTATGTTTAGTAGATTTTCTTTAGCATGCATATTAGTGTAGATTCATATGCCCGCTAAAGTGGGGAAAAATGTAATGTCATAAAATTTCACCCCTTGCAATTTCACATACATTCTTGTATCTGATCTAGTGTCCACTCCCTTAGCATTTGTGTAGGCTCATTTTAGCCCTTGCATCAACCTTTTTCCCTTCTTAGGATGCTCTGGACCCCTTTTCAGCAGCTACCTTTGTGCATCTGCTTTATGTCAAACCTTGTGCTTTTCCCGTTCGTTTCATTTTGTAGCATGATACGTCTGAACACTAGCATGTCGCATGGAAGTCTGCATGCTGCGCTAGCATCCTCGGATGTCTCAACATTTAAATGACCAATTTTGTGCATGTTTTCCACTTGTCAGCTTTTTTTGTTGGTGGTAACAACTTGAGATGCCTTGTAACCACCCGAGAAACTTCTTTTCCTTCCTTAAATGCTATCTTTTCAATCCTATGGCTCCTTCTAAGTTCTTCTAGCTTCTTTCTAGGTTGGTCTCTTACATTTCTGTCTTGTTATCTTGCTTACACAACTCCATATAGCTTGCTACAACAAATTTAAGCACTCTCAAGCTTTTACAACACTCTTTGCACCACTCTTGGCTCTTGTAGCTCTTTTTATCTCCCTCTTTGGCTTCCTTAAGCCTTCTAGCTTCACCTCCCTTATTTCATGCTTGTGAGCATCCTGGAATTCCATATCTCCTATCATTTGTGTACTTACTTTGTGATATGAGTTTTCCTCCTCGAGCGGGGATTGCTTTTATCACTCATACTTGGTGGTGCGGGTTCTACTCCTAAAGCAGGTTTTTCTTTCAC
>VDFB02053482.1:0-22494 GCA_007258455.2 Sequoia sempervirens
AAGCATCGTTTCAAGCATCTTCGCCAACATGATCAGCCTACTGCCTCTGGACCTACGGTACACTTTATGAGAAACCTCTTTGTTAGTCATTTTCTTTCCTTTTAGTGGTATTTTGAACATCGTAGATAGATATTGTAGCTTGTTTGATGTTATTGTTGCACGTTCGGAGGATGTTTTTGTCATTTTGAAGTGTTTATGAGTGTGTTTGAGAGTTTTGGGGCCTTTGGTGTCCCAAATGGTGCCTCTTGAAAGCTTCAAATTCAAGTTTTTGTGTGATTTAAGAGTTTTGGCGCCTTTGGGGTCCCAAATGGTGTCTCTTGCAAGCTTGAAAATGCATGTTTTTGAGCTCCAACATTGTTTTGCAGCCTTTGGTGTCCCAAGTGGCACCTCTTGTAAGCGTTGTTTTCAAGCTTTTTGAAGTCAAACATTGTTTTGGCGCCTTTGGTGTCCCAAGTGGTGCCTCTTGCAAGCCTAGAAAGCATGATTTGGAGGTGTAAACTTTGTTTTGGTGCCTTTGGGGTCCCAAATGGCGCCTCTTGTTGCCTTGGAAAGTTTTTTCCTTTGTTGATTCTAGGTAGTTTAGCCTGTTGTTTGATCTGTTTGATAAGGTGTGATTGCGGAAATCCCTCATGATGATGTTCACAAGATGTTTCTGAATCATAGTAGTCGTTGGTTTGGCATGTTTTGGATTGATTTCAGTCTGATTGTGAGATGTGTGTTGTTTGATTGATGTTCAAGTAAGATAGTTGATGATTTGATCTCATGATAGGCAAGAATCAAATGGTAGTACCAATGATGTATCAACCTCATGATAGGCGAGGATCGATGATAGGATTGATAGCATATCAACCTCATGATAGGTGAGGATCGATGATAGGATGATTGATGTATCGACCTCATGATAGGCGAGGATTGATGATAGGATGATTGATGTATCGACCTCATGATAGGCGAGGATCGATGATAGGATGATTGATGTATCAACCTCATGATAGGCAAGGATCAATGATAGGATGATTGATGTATCGACCTCATGATAGGCAAGGATCGATGATAGAATGATTGATGTATCGACCTCATGATAGGCGATGATCGATAATGGTTTGATAGCATATTGTCCTCATGATAGGCAAAGATCGATAATGGTTTGATTGCCCTGATTGATTGAGTTGATGATTGTTCTGATTGATTTGATTGTCATGATTGAACTTGATTTGATTAACTGCACATTACCTTGATTAACTAATAATCTTGATTGAACATGACATTGATTGATTGATAATCTTGATTGAACATGACATTGATTGATTGATAATCTTTGATTCAAATGGCATGTTTCCCATTGGTAAAGAGATTCCTCTACACACATGGCATGTTGTCTTTGGTCAAGGGGACAACATCCTGATTCTCTCCATCTCCACCGTCTATTCTTTCTCCTTCGAATCTAGACCGTTGATATGTGCCACCTCAAAAAATGCTTGAGAAACCCTATAAATACACCCCCTTTCCTTTGCATTTATAATCCACATTTGAAGTAAACTTACTATGCAAGTTTTTCTTAGGACCTTGGAGCATTCTTGGAGTCTTATAACTAGATTTTATATCATGTTTTATGTTGTCTTTATTCTAGTTGATGATTTGATCTCATGATAGAACCAATGATGTATCAACCTCATGATAGGCAAGGATCGACGATAGGATTGATAGCATATCGACCTCATGATAGACGAGGATCGATGATAAGATGATTGATGTATTGACCTCATGATAGGCGAGGATTGATGATAGGATGATTGGTGTATCAACCTCATGATAGGCGAGGATCGATGATAGGATGATTGATTAATCAACCTCATGATAGGTGAGGATCGATGATAGGATGATTGATGTATCGACTTCATGATAGGCAAGGATCGATGATAGAATGATTGATGTATCGACCTCATGATAGGCGAGGATCGATAATGGTTTGATATCATATCGTCCTCATGATAGGCGAAGATCGATAATGGTTTGATTGCCCTGATTGATTGAGTTGATGATTGTTTTGATTGATTTGATTGTCCTAATTGAACCTGATTTGATTAACTGCACATTACCTTGATTAACTGATAATCTTGATTGAACATGACATTGATTGATTGATAATCTTGATTGAGCATGACATTGATTGATTGATAATCTTTGATTCAACATGCTTTGATTGATTGATTTGTGTTTCGCATTATGATTAGGGAGATTTGGGTGTACTCCAGTCTTGGGAGCATTTCCCAAAGACATGGAATATGGTTTGTCAGTTGTTCGCAACGGATTTGGAGATTATCGTACGTTATGGGTTGACATCCTTACTAGATATCCCGCAGTATAGGATCAATAGAGGTTTACTGACGGCATTGGCAGAGAGGTGGCATAGTGACCACAACACTTTTCACTTAGCCACTGGAGAGATGATAGTGACCTTGGAGGATGTGTACCACATTCTTCGAATCCCAATGATGGGGGAGATAGTGGTGTACGATATGATAGAGCAGGGTAGGACAGTTGCGTTGCAAAGAATATGCTGAGATGATTTCATGGCAGGCTGATGGATTCCCTGGTCAAAGATGGTCAGCAGATATGATCCTTTACCATGTGTGCTTTCTGGCATCATTGGTGGATTCCTTTGTCCTGATCATAGGTCAAAGGGGTTTTCAACAGGTTGGGGTCAAGTGTTACCATAGATGACACTAGATGGTACTAGATATGCATGGGGCTCATGCATGTTAGCACATTTATACAAGGATTTGCACGAGGTTGTGTATTACGGGGCGACAAGCCTTTCATGCGGGATCACATTATTGCAAACATGGGCATGGGAGCACATAGCCATCACTTGGCCCATGGGAGAGAGACAACGACCACCAGAGAAACCCTATGTATTTTGTTACAACTGTCCACATGTCCAGCATAAGCTAGGCAAAGTAGCCTATTGGAGGCATGCTCTAGATGTTTTGGAGACGGTTACATGGCGCCCATACTCGGATTGTGAGGAGTGACCAGAGGATCAACTGGAGATGCCTTATATGTTGTTATCACGCTATCTAATTGGGCGGACACATGTTGTGCTCGAGTGGTATCTGTATCTACGAGTGTGTCGACAGTTTGGACGGGTTCAGAGGATGCCCTTGGGAGTTTCCCATTATGCGCGGCGACAGGATGTCGTAGAGTGGGGGCTTTGTGTATCTTATGAGGCAGCTTGTACTAAGTACTATACCTTGGCACCAAGTTTATGGGATTATGTTCCATATATTACAGACACTGGAATGATAGAGGATTATTCAGAGTATTCTACACTCATCCCTTTCCGAGATTTACTCATCTAGAGGAGCTAGTACCGCCAGTTGATGGAGAGGGAGGGGATGACGAGGGTGGTGATGATGGTGGGGATGGTGGTCGCGGGGGTGATGGTGGTGCAGGGGGTGGTGGTGAGAATGATGGTGGTGCAGGGGGTGGTGGTGAGAGTGATGATGAGGTAGTGTCATTAGAGGCAGATGATAGTCATTCACTTGATTTTGTAGTTCTGAGGCGTAGGAGGAGTGTTACCGTACCTTAGGCGGTGATTCCTAAGATTTGGATTGGGATCCCCTCTCATCAACAATCACCACAGATAGCGGCTTTACAGGCAAAGGTTCAGTCTTTTCAGAGTGAGGTAGTGCAGGCTTGAGCACAGATTGAGTCACTTAAGGATGAGTTAGTGCAGTGTTGAGCACAGGTTGAGATTTTGACGACTAATAGAGGGACAAACAGGCAGTAGATACAACAGTTGCAGGCACAGGTGATTATACTCACTTCAGAGAGGGATGCCTTTAGACACCGAATGGAGCAAGCTGAGGCCATTGCCAAGAGGATACAACAGGCAGCACCATCTGTAGGTACAACATATTTCTTCAAAGAGATTCGACACATTTCTCAGGAGTTGCAATTTTACAGAGGTAAATATCATGAGTTGGTTCCTCCTGAGTGATGAGAGAGTTTTGTACAGTCTCATTCTAGCAAATCTCATTCTCAAACTATTAGCATGGGTGTCACGCAACCATTTCCTGGAGACAGGAGAGATCCAGGTGCAGGTCTGTTAGGGAGAGGAGGTACTAGTTTCGTGAGACCAACAACATCTGGTGGGAGCTCGACATAGCATATTGTGATGTTCCTTGGACATTGTGTATACACCTCTTGTGAGATTGAGGATGTATTTCCCATGATACAGTGTCATTTGGATTTTGATGTATCTCATCCTACTTTTGGATATCCTTGTACACTTGGACATTATGATATTTTTGATGTTATATGATATGTAGTGATGGTTATGATCTAAACGTTGATATGATGATAAAAGTCTATGATGCATTTGATTTCCCTATGATGATTACGATATGCAATGTTGTGATGATGTAATGTGATGTGTTATGAGTCTATGATGGTTTATGAATGATGCCTATATGATGTATGCGGTGGATTTGACTATGCTAATGAAATGTGATGCATTTTATGTTTTTTTGTTATTTTCTAATGCCAATATGATGCAATGAATGTATGATGGATGAAATGATGATGCATATTTTTTTTGATGTTTATGTAATGTTCTATATGATGATGATATGATGATTATGTGGATTATGCAATGATGATGCTTATGTGATGTCTATATGATGTTTATATGTCATGATGATCATGATGATTATGATGATTTATTTGTGATGTATGCAATGATGATATGATAATGCATGGTCGATGATTTGATGGATTAAATGATGTAAGATGTTCCATGTGATGATTATGTTGAATATGTATGGATGTGACACAAATGATGTGTGATGTTGTGTAATGATGAATGATGATTATGTGATGCAAATGATAGAATGTGCACGACTTAAAATGTTCAGGGCCTTAAGCTTAAATGAGTGAGTTTGTCCAGCTTCCAAAAGTAGTGGGAAGATTGCAGTAGATTGATATTTTAAGCTTCATAACTTTGACATATTTCCCAAATTTCTTGGAAATATGAAGAGACTCACTTATTTAAGCGTAGTGGATGACATGATTTTGATTTTGGAAATGATATGCAACGTATGTCCTTTATTATTTTCTTTTTTTGTATTTTCTGATGCAAATATTATGATGGAATGTATGAATGTAAACGATGTGAGAATATTTTCTAAGATATGCAACTGATGTGCAACTAACGAGAATGATGTGTTTTTTGTTAATGTCCAATGTACTCAATCCATTAATAATAGAAATGACACCATTGTGAAATTGTTTTAGCTTTGAAAAATCCCATAAATACACATGCAATCTAACTTAACTATGAAAATCTCGTATTCACAATTTGTCATTTGTATTAACCAATTTGTCATGCTCTTTATCATCATTGGGCCTTTAAAATGTTGAAAGTGAGTACAAGCATCAATGGCATAGTTTAGACCAAGATGACCTGAGAACTACTTCCATGATGTTTTAAAATTGCAAGTTAACACAAGCATCTAAGTATAATTAAATTGTGTAAACAAACAAGAGTTAATCTTTTTCCTATGCAAATTTAGAATGTCATCAGTGATACTTTGTAGCACACGTCTCATGACAACTTGCATAGTAATAATGATAAACTCACAGACAGTAGACAAAGAAAAATCATATTCTTTCCTTGCTCCTCTAGTTCGATACATCATCGAGGGGCTCCAGAGATATGATAACAAAAATAAAAGTACAACAATTGAACATTTATGTTTCACGTGATAAACCCATGATTAGGAAGAGCATCATTCTTTCGATGTGATTTTATGATGTTTTTGGGATTTTTCAAATTTTCTAATTTTTAGGTGTTTTCTGAGATTTTGGCCAAGAATCTAACCTAAAGACCTATCCTAGGGGCCTTGGGGGCTGATCAAAGATGAGCCTTGCCTACTTTATACATGCAAAGACCACGTAGTTCGACTGACCCAATCGATTTACAGGACCAAGATATGAACAGATGAGAGATGATAATTAATTACAACGGACCACTAAAGGACTTGACCTAGGGTGTCTCGTGTATTGATCAAAGATGAGTTTCACGTATGCCGGCCTTCAAAGATGACGAGTTTTGACAAGATCTAATTTCTATTTTGACTTTTTACTAACTTTGACCCTGCTTTTTTGAATTTTGATATGATATGAATGTTTGATGCATTGTCCGATGGTGATCGGCGTTCAATGTAAGCTAAGGCTGGCAAGTATGATCATTGTTTTGTTGCGCTTGTCTTCCCGCTATTTGTTTGTCGGTACAGCCCAAAAAGCCACTTCGCGAGTTCGTGGATTTTTGCCCTCAGCTTATGGTAGGAGATGAACTACGATATGTACATGGCAATTTCGTAAGATAAGTAAAAGCAGATGGCGTAAAGGGAATAGCTTAATATTGCCTGGTTTGAAAAGCTGTCCTATCGCTAAATAGCCTCGTATTGCCGTGTTTTCACTACTTCCGTTTTACGCCAAATTCATATCTTTTTCTTTATTTTGTATCTTTTCTTTTCCATTTTGGTCATTACCACCGCTTGCTATATATATAGGTTTCATCAAGGCAACCATTTTTCAAAGACATTTTCCTGACAGGCTTGGTATTTTTCGGTGGACCTTTTCTCCATGCACTACGATCTGGCGTGTAGAACTTTTGAGATGCGGTGCTATTGAGGGGCATCGCAAAACAAAATCCTCTCGCGGTGATTAACCGGCGTGCTCTCGATCCTGGCGGATGCAACAACACGACAAGGATCCGGTTAATGAGTTCAATTTCCTTTTTCATGACCCGGTTGATTTGAATTTCATCACCAATCACGAACCTGAAAATGTTCGGGATTTGACTTAGCTTTATGGATATCCATATGTCTTCAGTGATCCAGACCTGATGTTGATGAGGTTCATCCAAGTTCCGACCCCAGGGAACCTTAGATTAACCCTCATTGATATGGCGAGCAAGCGCGCGCGCGGCGAAATGATCCCTTTTAGCGACACTCGGAGTGATGGTATTTCAACCTCAATAGGTAGGATAGCCTCTGATCCACAAACTAGAGCATAGGGTGTAGCTCCTGTCGGGGTTCAGATACTGGTTCTATAAGCCCACATGGCAGGGTTCAATTGAATGTGCTAGTCTTTTCCAGCATCATTAATAGTTTTATTCAGGATCTTCAAGATAGTCTTGTTTGAGGCCTCAACTTAGCCATTTCCTTGAGGATAATAGGGTGTAGAAAATCAATGTTGGATATGAAATTTCTCACAAAGTTCTTCAACTTCTTGATTTTTGAAAGGTCATCCATTGTCAGTGATGATGGACTGAGGGATGCCATACCAAAAAATGATGTAGTTTAGGATGAAAGATGATATTTGTTTTCCTGTGATGGTGGTTAGGGGAACCCCTTCAATCCACTTCGCAAAGTACTTTGTGGCCGTGATGATAAACGTGTGTCCATTGGATGAAGATGGGTGTATTTTGCCTACGAGATCCAATCCCCACTGACAAAAGGACCATGTTGATGTAAAAGGATGAAGTTTTTGTGCTGGTGCATGGATGAGATTGCCATGAATCTGACACTTTTGGCATTTCTTGAAAATTGAAAAGAATCCTTCTCCATAGTCAGCCAGTAATATCCCAAATGGAGGAGTTTCTTAGCTAGAGTTAAACCACTTGAATGAGTACCACAAACACCTTCATGTACTTCTCGTAAAGCCGTTTTAGATTCGTCGCGTTCCAGACATCGGAGGAGATTTCCATCAAGACCTCATCGATAAAGGACATCCACAATATGGGTGTGTCAGGTGGTTTGGTGAATGAAGTTTCATTCTTGATTGCGAGATAGGTCAGTAGGAAGGGTGTTATCTTTTAGGTACGCATAGATTTTCCCGTAGAGGGAAGTGTCAGCCTCAGCTAGGTGGTAGATAACTTGGGACTCAAGGTTATCATAAGATGGGTTGAACAGTTGTTCCACCATGAACTCGTAATGGGCCCGTTTCTCTGGAATCTGCAAGAGAGAGGCAATGGTAGCATGGCATCGGCGCTTTGTTGTCACTTCCAGGAATCTGCTCAAATATGATTTCTACTAAATACTTTTTGAAGTCATCAACCATTCTTTTGTAAGGCATCAACTTGTCATCTTTTATTTGATAGTCATCATTTACTTGATTAATGATTAATTGTGAATCCCCATAGACATGTAGCTATGTGATCTTCCATTCAATTGCTACTTTGATTCCAATGATCAAGGCTTCATATTCAACTATGTTGTTGGTGCAAGGGAACATTAGTCTGTAAGACTTAGGAATGGTGTGTCCATGTGGCGAGATAAATAAGATTCCAACTCTTGATCCATGTTGTGTATAAGAACCATCAAAGTACAAGACCCATTGTTAAGTGGACACTATTAGAACACCAACATCTAGAAACTCAATGTTCATAGGATGATTGTCTTGTAATGATGCTTCAACTAACTTATATGCAATTGCTTGTCCTTTGATTGCCTTCCTATCAACATATTGGATTCCAAATTCACTTTGCATCATGACCCACTTGGCTAGTCTTCGAGTGAGATTAGCTTTGCTTAGAAGATATTTCAATGGATCTATCTTGGTTATTAACTTAATGGTATGGGTGATCATGTAGTGTCACAATTGTTGGGTGGTGAACACTATTGCCAGAAAATCCTTTTCAATGAAAGTATAATTGATATCATAGCCATTTAAGGTTTTGTTGATGTAATATATTTCCCTTTCTTTTCTTGTTGAATCCTCTTGCACTAACAAGGCTCCCAATGATATTTCAGTTGTCGCTATGTACAATAAAAGTGGCTTTCCTTCTGCTAGTGGTGTCAAGATAGGTGGACTCATCAGATATTGTTTCAATTGATTAAAGGCTCCTTCACATTTTTCATCCCAGTAGAAAGATACATTCTTGTGGAGCAAGTGGTTGAAAGGATGTGTCTTATCTGCCAGTTGTGCAATAAATCTTCTGATAGATTGAAATATTCCTTGCAAGGATCTGAGCTGGTTGATATTTTTAAGAGGAGGCATCTCCTTGATAGCTTTGACCTTTGCAAGGTCTACTTGAATGCCTTTAGCCGACACAATATATCCCAAAAGTTTAGCTAATGTTACACTGAATACACACTTCTTGGGCTTTAGTCTCACATTGAACTTTTCTAGTTTGGTGAAAATCTTATCTAAGATCTCTAGGTGTCCTCCTATGGTGTAGGATTTTGAGAATAGATAATCTACATAGTCTTTCATCAAAGTGCATCATGTCATGAAATATGGTGGTCATGGCTCTCTGATATGTGGCTCCAACATTCTTCAATCCGAATGGCATGACATTCCAGCAAAAAGTGTCCCAAGAACATGTAAAGACAGTTTTATCTTGATCTTCAGGAGCAATTTTGATTTGATTATATTCTGAGAAACCATCCATGAGGGAGAGCATTTCATGTCCAGCAGTCAAGTCTACGATGATGTTAATGTTGGGCAGAGGAAAATCATCTTTGGGGAAAGCTTTATTGAGATCCCTAAAATTTGTGCAGATTTTGATGCTTTTGTAAGGTTTGGAAATAGGTACGATATTAGAAATCCACTCTGCATAGTCAATAGGTCTAATAAATCCTACATCTAACAATTTCTTTAGTTTGGCTTTGACCAAGAGGGCGATGTGGGGATGCATTTTCCTTAACTTTTGCTTGACCAGTTTTATTCCTATTGGTAGTGATAGGTGATGTGTGATGAGTTCTAGATCAATCCTTGGCATGTCGACATAAGACCAAGCAAAGTTCATTTTCTTTTCTATAAAGAATTTGATGAAGTATGGTTTTTCTTGTTTTGTCAAGGATTTTTCTAGATGGACAATCTTCACTATTTCCTCATTTCCAATATTGATAGAATGGGTGGGTTGAATCAATATTTTAGATCATTCCTGAAAGTGCTCGGGGATTGTGTCAAATCTTCCATCCTTCAGTACCTTAGAGAAATTTTCACTATTGGATATGCTCATTGTTTTTTCTAGATTTGATACTATTGTTGAATAGTTTTCATCATCAGATCTATTCCCTCCTTTGTTATGAGGTTCAATGGTGGAACTTGCTTCGGGATTGGTGGGACAGAGAAAGTTGACAATGACTTCGTCATTTGAAAAGAGAGGGATATCAAATGGCTCAATTTTTTCCCAATCTATTAGTTCAAGATGTACTAGGGGGAAGGAGTTGTTGGATTGGCTAAAGTCAGATGTAGTAAGAGTCCTAATGGTGACATTTTCAAACTATCCAATAGCGAAATTGATGTCTATAGTGTAACTCTCCTCTGAATTATCCGTTTCACTTTAAGTTTGATTGTCTTCACTAGAATCATCAATGTGTAGTGATCCTATTTCAAGCGGTCTATGACCTAGACTTTGAACCTCCTCACATATCAGTGTATAATTTTGGACTACATCAATTTCCTTATCATGACAAGAATCTTTAGATAATGAATCCCACTCATACTCATTTGAATTAGTCTCATGAGCATCACTAGCTTGTAGTTCTAGGATTCTTTCAACAACTTGTTGTTTGATTTCTTCTCTGGATTAGTCTCTATACCCTAGTCTTGTTTTATCTTTGGCTTGCATGACGATAGGTTAGATTGGTTCTATGATGCCTTCTTTTCTTTTACCGATAGGACCTTTTCCCTCGTATCCCATCTTTTCCATGATTGTCTTCCCTTTCCCATACTGCTCTGTTTGTGCACTTGAAGTGGATGCTTGTGGTGGTTCTTCTTCTTTGTATAACTAGTTCAAAACCTCCTTGTCATCTGACTCATCTACTAATGTGCCAGCTCTTACAAAGGTTCCATCAAATAGTGTGGTAGGTTGTGATGATTGTTGTCTTGATGTTGATGGTTTTCCATAAGACTTTGGAGAAGATGATAGTTGCAACAAGCATAAAGATTGTTGAAATGAGTATTCCCCCATACCTTTGTCTTTCAACTGGATCTTAGAAATTTGTTTTGATAAGGATTCAAGTTGACTTTCCAATTTTGTGAAGAAGGATTTGATGTAATTTCTTTACTTGAGAGATTGGCATCACTGATATCTTTAACCTTTGATTGGTCCTTTTCCTCAACCCACTTGGACAAGGAATTTAGTTGTTTCCCATCATTTGATAAACCCTGAGTCAGAGCTTCCCTATTGTGTGGTACAAAAGTATCTTGGGTTGTCTTGAGGGTGCTACAATATTGGGGGTTGTTTGAATTAGTTGCAATAGTGATTTCCTGCCCATTTAATGGGAACTTCAAACACTGGTTATATGTGGATGGCATTGCTTGCATGTCATGAATCCAAGGTCTTCCCAAGAGTATGTTGTAGGTTATCTCTTTGTCTAGTACTTGGAATACTATTTTTCTAGCAATTGGTCCCACTTGAATAGGTAGCACTATTAGCCCTTTTGAAGATCTCTCCTCATCATCATGTGCTTTATTGTGAGTTTGCTCCTAGGATCAATAGAATTTTCTGAATAGCCCAGTGCACAGACAAGTTTCAAAGTACAGATATTCAAGCCAGCTCCTCCATCTATTAGGACACGTTTAACACGGTCCTTGTCAATTAAGACCTCAATGTGTAGAACAACATTGTGGGGATGATTGATGGATAAATCATCATGTTTAGAAAAGGATAAGTAGTGTGGTGTGGTCAAATGTCCCACCATGGTCTAGAATTGACAAACCTCTAGATTGTTGGGTACCGTGGTAGCAACTAGAGCTTGTTCCAAGATTTCCTTGTGAGCAAGAGAAATCTTGAGGAGTTATAATATGGATATTTGTGGGTATTGGTGCGGGGCACCCTCGGGAAACGTAGGTAGCACTAGGCAATTTGGAAGCCTAGGAAGAATTTTCTTAATTTTGATGTTTCAAGGTCATGTTGACCATTTAGTTTTTTGTTATAGGTGTTAGAACAAGTGATGAGGAAGGTTTATCAGTAGCTCATGGTTGAATGGATGAGATTCTCAACTTGTTTCACTAGGATTCACTAGGAGTTAGAAATAAAGCCCAAAATGTTGCATTTGTGCAATTTTTTCCTATTATGGTGGTTAAGTCTGACCAATGGGAGAGGTAACCACTTTGAGAACCTTTAAAAGGTGGCCCTCAACCTAGAATGGGGGTTGGAAAAGCTTTGTATCTTTTGGAGTTTACTGTTCTATGGAAAAGCAATGAATTTCTTGCAATTTTCTAGTTTTTAGTTCTTATTTGTGTGTTAATGGAGGGTTTCAGGCACTAAGTAGTGTGTGGCACATGTGGTATTTATTTTACAAGCTTTGTGTGGTCATTAGTGGTGTTGTTTCATCATTTCCTAGTTTTATTTCTTTTCATTGTTGATTAGTCTAGTAGGTTGTTAATCATGGAGTCTTAGACCTCTGTCTTCCACTATACCTGGTGTATAGTCTGAGGGGAATGAGGCTAAGCTCCATGCCTATATATAGAATAGGTTTAGGAGTTTGTGGGAGGCAAGGTTTCATGGAAAAATTCTTCTCCTAAGCGAGCTTGACTGTGCTTGGTTAGGAAAGACAGTGAAAAATAAACACTAACATTGCAGAGGTGTCAATTCCCTAGCAAACCAAGGTGTGTGATGGATGCAGGATGCCTTACAAAGGTTTGGCATGAAGGAATTTCTCTCACCAATCCATTTGGTGGTTGAAATAAGCAGACAGTTCACTGTGAGGTCAAGAAATGGCCTAAAAAAGCCCTAATTCTTACAAAATGAGGGTTATGCCTGTGTATGAACAGTGGAAGCCTAAAACCTCAAAAATATTGGAGAGGTAGGAAATTGAACTAGGGTCTCCAAAGGAATTTTGTGATGTTCATTAGTTAGATTGGAGATTAAGCCTATTCTCTTGGGTTAGGAGGCATAATTGGGGCTCAAGGGCTAGTAGCCCTTTTTAACCCTAGAATAGGGTTTGGTGAGAGTGATGGAGAATTGAAGATTGGTGGGTGATCAAGAGCCCTAGGTGGATGTTTTTGAAGCTATGGAAGTCATCACACACCCCTGTAATGAGTTAGTGAAGTTTGGAGGTTTAGTGGCCTTTAGGGAAGAGTAAGGGTCAAGGGTGAGATAGTGGCAAGGCACCAAGATTGGCTTGGTGGAATGAAAGAATGATGATAGTGGGGTTGGCTAGTAGGACCAGGAGTTCCTATGCCTAAAATAGGACCTAAAGGTTAAGGTGGGAAAGTCACCTAGGAGTTCTTGAGAATAAGGACCCAGAGCATGGGACAGTGAGTGTTCCATCCAACCCTACCCTACTCGGTATGCTCTGCAACTGATCCACTATGTTATATTAAGTTGCAGGGTTAGCAATTGATTTGGATGTGGAAGGGGTAGCTCCTTTCAATGTTACCTTGGCTTGTCCTCGTGTGATTGCATTGATGGGTATGTTGTCGTGTTGTTTCTTGATTTTGATAACATTGATTTGATGTGAGGTAGTGTCGACATTATGGTGATGATTTGTAATGATGTTTTGTTCTTGTCCAATGGCGTCATTTCTTGTTGGGTTATCGTTGACAATAGTATCTAATTTGTCATGGGTTGGATCATAAACCACCTCAATATGCAAAATGGTGGTGTCATAGAATCTCAACACAATAGTATCTGATTTGTCATAGGTTGGATCATCAACCATAGTGGGCGCCATTTTGTGCATGTGTCGAATGTGGAGTGAATTTAATGTCAACACAAACCTTAATGGAATGGTTTACATTCAGTTTGAAGCAAGTAAAACCCTCTATTTCATAATACAATCAAACCTTTCAAATATGTATCATTGTCCTCTATTTCTGAGGTTTACTAAACCATTTGGCCCTCACATTTTATGAGCCTGATAGTTGTTAAAATAAACAACCTAGAAAATGAGGTTGATAACAATATACGAAGCTAAGATGATTTCTATATTGCAAATGTGTACGGAAAGGATTAATAGTATGCTTCTAAATGAAACAAAACAATGAAAAGGATAAATACGGTGATAAGCGAAGGATGATATTGATGATAAATGAATAAGTGGAATAGAGTGAGATGATATGAAACTAAAATGAACTATTCAACGATTATGCATATGCTTAAATGCAACAAAAAATAAAACTAATCTAAAATGCAACTATGATGTAATGGAGATGATAAAATGCAACTATGATGTAATATGCTAATCTAGGATGAGAATGCAACATAAGACATGATATGAAATATAGTTATAAGACTCCAAGAATGCTCCAAGCTCCTAAGAAAAACTTGCATAGTAACTTTGCTTCAAATGTGGATGATAAATGCAAAGGAAAGGGGGTGTATTTATAGGGTTTCTCAAGCATTTTGTGAGGTGACACCTATCAACGGTCTAGATTGGAAGGAGAAATAATAGACAGTGGAGATGGAAAGAATCAAGATGTTGTCCCCTTGACCAAAGACAACATGCCATGTGTGTGGGAGGAATATCTTGACCAATGGGAAACATGCCATGTGTGTGGGAGACCCAAGTGTGTGAAACAAAGACCCATGTGTTCCAAATTTGTTGGAAGTGTGGGAGAATAAAGCCATGTGCTTTTTCCCATTGGTGGAAGTGTGGGAGGATAATTCTAATTAATAATTAGGCTTATTTATTTTCATGCGACCTTTATGAGGTGGCATAAGAAAATGTAGTAGGCATGTGCTCCAATTCTTAATCAGGATTAAAGAAGATTAATTAAATAAAAATATTTAGGATATTTTGTTTATTTAATTATTTTGAAGAATATGATTTTGGAGAATTAATAGAAGAGTGAAAAATATAAATAAAGTGAGACTTTATTTATACGTAGTCGAAACACTACTCAAATAGGTTGTATTTAATTAATTGAATATGGTGAATGTTTTTAGGTGTATACACAAATTATTAGTACCAATTTTATTGCTATGCTATTTGTGTCTATCATTGAACAACATGAATAGACGCCCTTTATAAAAGTAGAATATATGTATAGAGATAGAATTTTGTATAAACAACTATTTTAATATTTTTTAAGGAATTATTGTGGTGATATGATTTTTTGCACATTAAAATATAAATGTAAATGTATAAATCTTGGCTTTGTATTAAACACTTTTTATTTTAAATTAAAAGAGAATTTAGAATGAAATGGAAGAGCAACACGAGCAAGGAGAAAATTTGTAGAAGGGAGTATGAAATCCGTGAGGAGCCCAAAGGGGACAGGGAGATGGTGCTTCAAATGGTAAGGCAGTTGTAGGAGAGAAGGCTAGAGGCAGTTCTTCAACCTGGGGAGAGGAAGTATCAAAGGAAATTTCAGACAAGGAGGTATGGGACCGAGCTAGAGCAGAAGAATGGTGCACTAAGCATCGCAAACATTTTGGTTAGGAACATCTGAGTAAGGGTGGGTCTAGGTGGCAATGAAAGAAACAAGCTTTCTTCCCTTATCAAACCAAAAGGAAAAATTCCCCAAAAGGTTGTTGGTGGGAAGTTTTTTCAAATTTTGGTAACCAAAAGAGATTAGATCGAAGCATTAGGGGAAACCCTAGTTGTATTAAGGTTTGGCCCAAAGATGAATTTGGACACTCAAATCGAAGGTCTATAGTGCTAGGCTCAAAGTATCTGGCTCCGTCGATCAGGCATCTAGATCTTCATGGGCTAATCATGAAATGGTTTGGGTCAAATTTGAATTATCATGAATTGATCAGATGGTGGAAAAGTTGTTGGGGCTCAGAAATGGGATTCAAATAATTGAAAAATGGCTACTTTTTAGTTGTCTTCCCTTCTCCTATTGTTTGTAAGGATATTCTAGAAGGAGTATGGTTGATGGATGGCTTTGGATTCTACATGAAATAATGAGAGGTTGGATTTGATCCTTCCAAACATCAGATGTCATATATTTAGGATTGGTATAGCCTACCCTGTCTCCCCTTTGAATTCTAGCAAGCAAATTTTTTGAAAGATATTGGTAAGAACCTAGGGAAATACATCTATGTAGATGAATGGTCGAAGGAGGATGGAATTAGCACCCATGTTCACATTTGCGTGGAGAACCCCCCTTTGAGCACCATATGGAAGGGAATTTAAATTCATACAGAGCTGGGAATTCTGACTCAACCTCTGGTCTTTGAGCCGAGACCTACAGGTAATAGGATTGGTACTTTGGGTTTGAGATCTTGAGTGGATTCTACTATTTTAAAATATAGTAATGTGGCCCCATCTTTGGCTCCTTGCCCAGGCATACATAATGAAAGGGACTCTAGGATCGGGATGCCTTTAGAGGAGACCAAAAATTGATAGCCAAGACAAGAAAATAAAGATGCTGCTACTCCAGACTAGGAGGTGGTTGTTAAGGCTTCAAAAGAAAACAAGGATATGAGTCAACTGTTAAATGATAGGGTAAGTGATGCTCTGTATTTGATAAAAAAATCCTTTAGGGAGGAAAACTTAGATTCCCTAATCGAGGTAAGCAAGGAAATTTTGGAATTGGCAGAAGAGGCAAAGGTTGCCTCCAATGACCAATTAATTGGGATACAGATCTAGAAGAAGAGTGGATGGTGGATGGGGATTGGAGGAGTTCAGGCTAGAATCGACATTAGTAGAAGAAATCCAGGGCTTTTCGGGTTCTAGTGACTTGGGAATCGTGCATAGAGAAGTGGGGAAATCCTCTTCTAATTGCAGAGACTATGAAAGGAGGGACGTACTCCAAATGTGGAAAGATTGAAGGTAAATGGAGAGGCAATTAGGCATAAGAAAATCTATGAAATTCTTAAAGTAGGGAAGGGGGAATCCCTTCTTAAAGGAAAATGAAAATTCTAAGCTGGAATGTTAGGGGAATCAATGCCCCTAAAAAGCATCATCTGGTGAAGGATCAAATAGAGTCTTCTTAGACAAATCTCTGCATTATTTGGGAAACCAAATTGAATCTTGGGGAGGTAACTGCTTTTGAAAAAAGAATGAGGTCTTGGAAGTCTTTGGCAGTAACTGCTACTAGGGCTGCTGGTGGCCTGTTGACTCTTTGGTGTCCTAATAAGGCTTTAGTGGAGATAGTGGCAGAGGGTAGTAGGTGATTGGCTAGTAAAGTTAGGAGCTTCTCCTCAAATCTATGTTTTATTTTGGTTAATGTCTATGGGCTAATCTATTGTATGACAAAAGAAGGACTTGGCTAGAGATAGAACAAGTTTATGCATCTGCTGGCCTGGAGTTTTGTATTGTTGGGGGTGACTTCAACACGATTCTCCACTCGACAGACAAGCAACTTGGAGGTGTTATGCGCAGGTCACAATCTCAAATTGATTTTGACGCTTTTATGGATCAAAATAATTTTTTTGAAATCCCAACATCTAATGGCTCTTTCACCTAGACCAATAGGCGTCTGGGTTTCTTCTATATTGCAGAAAAGCTAGACAGATTTCTTTTCCAAGGAAATACATAGGATCCTTCCCTTTCTCAATGGAGTGTAAGATTCTTCCAAGTTCGGGATTAGATCACTTCTCTATCCTTTTGGAGCTTGCTGGGGAACATAGACATGCCAAATGTCCCTTCAAGTTTGAAGCAATGTGGCTGAATGATCCAAATTTTCTCTCACTGATAGCCGCTTGGTGGGAGGAAGGTGGTAATGTTGGATAAAAAATGTTCAACTTGGTAACAAAATTGAAGCATGTAAAGAATAGGTTGAAAGACTGGAGCAAGTCATGTTTTAAAAATATCTTTGTAGAAAAAATTAGAGTTGACGGAGAATTGAAGATCCTAAACAAGGGAGTCATACAGTGGGGGATGGATAATGAAATGTTTTTGAAGGAGAAATAATTGTTGAAAGAACTAAATGAGATTGCAACAAAAGAAGAAATATTTTGGAGATAGAAGTCAAGGGAAGTCTGGTTGAAGGATGGAGACAAAAATTCAAAATTATTTCACAATTCAACCAAAGCACGAAGGTAGGATAATCACATATCCCACATCATCTTTGCTGATGGGAGATCTTTGGATGACCCCAAAAAAATAGCTGAAGAAGTAGTCTCCTACTTCCATAATATCCTGAGCGATTGGGAGGGATTGGGGCTTTCAACACAACATCTTTTGGATTGCATTCCAAAGCTAGTTTTGGATGAGAAAAATCTACAGCTCTAGAAGAGTTTCACAGAGGGAGAAATTCATGATGTTATTTTTCAACTTCACCCAGATAAGTCTCCTGGGCCTGATGGCTTTCCTGCTTCTTTCTTTCAACATTGCTGGAACATTGCAGGCTCAGATGTTGTTGCAGCCATAGAAGATTCTAGAGCCTCGGGAAATTTTTTGAAGTAATTGAACAACTCATTCATTGCTTTAATTTTGAAAAAGGAGAAGCCAGAAAAGATGGAGGATTTTCGACCCATTTCCCTATGCAACACCGTTTACAAAATTTTGGAAAAAGCAGTGGCCAATCAACTCAAACCTCTTCTTCTTGGGATAATTTCAGAAGAACAAACATGATTTGTTCTAGGGCGATCTATCTATGATGGTGTGATCATTTCCCAGGAGGAAATCCATTCTATCACTAGCACCAGAAAGCAATTCATGATCATGAAATTGGACATAAAAAAGGTCTCTGATAAGGTAAACTCAGGTTTTCTTTTTAAAGTTTTGGAGTGCTTTGGTTTTCAAAGATCGTGGCTAGATTGGATTTTTGGTTGGATTGCCAGTCCAAGATTTTCAATACTTGTAAATGGCCCGCCTTGTGGTTTATTTGAGGTATCTCACTGGCTCAAACAGGGAGATCTGCTCTCCCCATTACTCTTCATTCTTATGGCGGAAGCCCTTGGAAAATATTTTAACAAAGTGTTAGATTAGGGGAATCTCAAAGGGATACAAATAACAAGTTCTCTTCCTCTAGTAACACATCAAAAATTTGTAGATGATAATATGCTGCTTGGCAAAGCTGGGGTAAAAGAAGCCCGTACTTTCAATTTAGAATTCTGTCTGATTATTCCCGAGCTTCAGGTCAGGAGGTAAGCTTGGAAAAATCTGAAGTTTTTTTCTTTTTCACTGACCCTATTTTAGAAACTCGTATTCTTCAAATTTTGAAGTTTCGTAAAGCCAAGCTCCCCTGCAAATATTTGGGACTTCCTCTAGCTATGAGGGCTCAATCTGGCAAACTTTGGGATCCGCTAATTGCAAAAGTGGAAAGTAGGCTCTCTTCTTGGAAAGGTAGATGGTTGTCTTAGGTTAGGAGGTTGACATCGATCAAGGGAGTGGTTGCAGCCTTGCCAATTTATATGCTTTCTTTTCTTCCTCTAACAAGGAATTCTTGTTCTAGTTTGAATAAAAAAATGAGAAATTTCTTTTGGCAGGGTAATTCAGAACAAAGAAAGTTTCCTTTGATAAAATGGGAGAAAGTGTGCAGTGTGCACAAGAAGGCTGGAGCAGGCCTAAAGAATCTTTCTCTACAAAACAAAGCTTTGGGTGCCAAATTGGCCTAGCAAATGTATGAGGGTCAAAATCTAAAATGGGTGAAAATCCTAAGAGTGAAGTATTTAAGTGAAGAGGAAACGAGTTTCTTCACAAATAGTTACCTTCCTAAGGGTTCAAGAATTTGGAATTTTCTTTGTGATTGTAGATCTTTCATCTCGAATTCTCTATCTTGGGATGTCAGAGATGGTAATTCGGCATTCTTTTGGGAAGATTCATGGGGTGGATATGGTAAACTTGCAGTGCACGATAACTTAAGAAATGTCATGGCAGTGTCTAAGCAGACTTGGGGAAGTCGGGTGAAAGGTTATTTCACCTCTTCTCAGGTAGAGGGGATTCTAAGGTGGTCGTGGAAGGATCCAAGACAATTGGGACTTAATATGGAGGAAGTTAAGGCCTTTGAAAATATCCTAAAGGCACAAACTCTTAACATAGAGTTGGGAAAGATGTTCTAAAATGGTTTGGCTCCAACTCTAGTAGTTATAAGGCTAAGGATGGCTATAGAAAGTTGGCATTTGAACAGGAAGGAGCTTTGGGTTGAGATTTGGGTATTCCAGACAAACTATGTTGGAACATTAATTGTCTCCCTAAGCAAAGTATTTTTTCTTGGGTAGCTATTCAAGGTAGAGTATTAACAATAGACAAGTTGGAAAAATTTGGTATTCTTGGTCCTTCAAGATGTGTCCTTTGCAAATTTGTTGAAGAAAAGAGCGATCATCTCTTTCTCAACTGCTCCTTTGCAGGAAAATATTGGGATTGGTTGTGTGCCAAGTTGCATTGGGTGACGACATGGTCTTCAAAAATTCTGGATTGGTTCAGAAGTTGGCCAACTTTGGGTGGGAACTTAGTATTTGGGTGTTTGTGGTGGCTTTGTCTGTCACTGTTGATTTGGGAAATTTGGAAAGAACAAAATTGCAAAATTTTCAAGGATGAAGCTTTGTTTCTCCCATCTTTTCTTAATAAACTAGAAGCTTGCATTGTTGAATTAGCTAATTCAAGAACGGTAGGGGCAGTAGGCGACAAATCTTATTTTTCAAGTTGGGATTCTAAGATGATGAAGGCTTGGGTTGGTTTGAAGGTTCCCAACATAATATCCTCCAGGACAAGCCAAAGATCCACAAAAAGAGAAGAGGTAAAATGGTGCTCACCTCCATTGGGCTAGCATAAGGTTAACTTCAATGGTGCATCATGAGGTAATCATGGGAAGTCAGGTGTGGGTTGCATTATCAGAGATTGGCATGGGTAGGTGTTGGGTAGTATGGCCCAGCCTTTGTGCATTGGAACAAATAATGTTGTTGAGCTTCAAGCGGAAGACCTAGGCATCACGTTTTGTAGAGAGGTGGGGGTGCGCAAGATCATAGTCGAAGGTGATTTTTCTGTGATCATTAATGCATTGAGGTTGGGTCATCTAAAGAATTGGAAGTTGCATGCACTCCTAGAGTCTACTCTCTCCCATTTAAAAATATTCAAAGACCTTGAAATAAATCATATCCTGCACGAAGGAAACTCTAAGGAAAACTCCTTGGCTAATTTAGGTGTTGATGGTATCTATAAGAAAGAAATTTGTGCCTCTGGTGTGGTGGCATAGTGGGTGGTAGGGTGGGCGCCACCACACTCTTTGAAATGCTGATGTGGGTGGCTGGGGGGTTGGTTCTGTGATGAGGTGGTGATCAAAACATAAGAACCTTCTAGGTGTTTGTTCGCACAGTTATATGCCACTGACATTTCATGTAATGATGGCCCTCTAAAACTTGATGGACAGTTTGCATAAGTTGGAGGATGAGCACGATCTTCAAAATATTTATTACAGACTGGTGGCTTCGTCCTATTCATGTCATTTGTGGTGGTTAGGTTTATGTGGTCTGTGTGTGTGATGAGCAGATTCATTCTTCTTGTATCTACAGAAGAACTAGAAATGTGCAAGTTAGTGACGCCTGTGGAGCTAAAAAGCTCCAAACGACAGATATTGTTTGAAGGACCCATTTCCTCCCTTCGGCTCCATTATATCATCTGACACCTAGATTACTTGGTGTTTTCTGCCATTAAATTTTTGGCTGGGAAAGCTTTCATGGAGGATGCCAAAGGTTATCGCTTGGATTCAGACATCTCCTTTAGGGTGTTAGTTGGTCTGCTTGACGTTGGAGTCTCAAAAACAGATGCTCGTGTGATCATGTGGGGCCTTTTCCACAAAGATATGTTGGCTAGTTTAGACAGAACCTTGGTTGTAGCTCGGCTTGGCAAGGGTATTCCTCACCCTTGGGACCTACATCTTTTGGATGACCCAGACGCCCTAGTTCGCTATTATCCCTTCATCCTGGATGTTGCTGGTTTGGAGCTCATGGAGTTTAGGCACTTGGCTATGGCAGAAGCAGAGTTTCTGAAAAAGAAATTTTGATTGGTACCTGTTGAAGACTCTGCCTAGGAAAGGGACTTCAAAATATTCACTCAACAAAATGTATGGTGACTAGGGTCTGGTGGTTTTTGTTGATAATGGGGTTTAGTGTCAATTATGTATTCTTGTTAGTCGATTTGGTTAAATTTTGTTTCTAGCTTGCAATGTTGCTTTTTTGGTGGTTGTGCCCACACTATGGTATTATGGTCTTAGGTTTAGTTTGGTAGCTTTCTGGTGAATTTTGGGGCGGTTGCCCAGTCTGGGTTGAACTTTGTAAATCTTTTTTTTGAATCAATACAATTACCCTACTTACTGATCAAAAAAAATAAATAAAAGAAAATTTAAGTATATCCCAAAATCTTTGAGAAGAAAAAATTTCTTTAATCAATATTAAAATAAAACATGTTATGGTAAAAAAATATTTTTTTATAAAAATATATTTATTATTTTATTTTATTAGTATATTTTATTATATTATACAAACATAATGAAAAATAAGTAATGTAATAAAAAAATTCTAATTTTAATATTATACAAGTATTAGTTATGAAATAATATTTGTTTATTATCATATTGTATGCATTATTCTTTCATAATCTATCCTACAAGCATAAACAACCCTAACATTCTTTT
>VDFB02053484.1:0-21030 GCA_007258455.2 Sequoia sempervirens
TTCCAGTAGAAATTGATTTTTTAATTTCACTACACTTGAAAGTAGATAGTGGCTTTCATCAATTGGCTAGTAGGATGGATGAATCATGCCTTTTCCCTTTTTATCCTTTTCCACCCATGTATGATATTAGAAAGATGGTAGGAAAAAAAATCTATGTTTCTTTTAAATAAATTTTTAAAAATCTTAAGTTTTTTCTTCATACATTGGCTAGGCCCAATGAGTTAAGTTAGTGGTTTTGCTTTCTAACTTCATAGTATAATTTGCATGAATAGAAAGAAAATTGAAGTAGGTTTGAAAATCGTTTGCTTCCTTCCGATGAAATCGATTTTTAATTTCATCGGACTCTGAAAGTAGATAGTGGCTTGTCATCAATTGGCTAGTAGGGTGAATGAATCATGCCTTTTCCCTTTTTATCCTTTTCCACTAATGTATGATATTAGAAAGATGGTAGGAAAAAAATCTATGTTCTTTTAAATAAATTTTTAAAATCTTAATTTTTTCTTCAGCATACATTAGCTGAGCCCGATGAGTTAGGATTAATTAGTTTTGCTTTCCTAACCTTCATAGTATAAATTTGCGTAATAGAAGAAGATTAGAAGTAGGTTTGAAAATTGTTTTGCTTCCTTCGGTGAAATCGATTTTTTAATTTCACTTTACATGATAGATAGTGGCTTATCATCAATTGACTAGTAGGATGGATGAATCATGCCTTTTTCCTTTTTATCCTTTTCCACCCATGTATGATATTAGAAAGATGGTAGGAAAAAAAATGTCTATGTTTCTTTTAAATAAATTTTTAAAAATATTAATTTTTTTCTTCATACATTGGCTAGGCCCAATGAGTTAGGATTGGTGGTTTTTTTGCTCTCTGACTTCATAGTATAAATTTGCATGAATAGAAAGGAAGATTAGAAGTAGGTTTGAAAATTGTTTGCTTCCTCCCAAAAATTTGCATGAATATAAATGAAGATTAGAAGTAGGTTTGAAAATTGTCTGTTTCCTCCCAATTCAGCATGTCTATACTTTTGTGAATCTAACTATAGATGGTGTGGTAAACAAATGGATATGTTTTTATGAAGGGAATACTTTTTGGGAAGTGAGGAGTGATTGCTATAATTAGGGATTCAGGGGAAATTTTTCTATTTATCAAACTGAGATGTAGTGTAATTTAGTATGCATGAATATTGGCAGGAAGAGGGTGGGGTGTCTTCTTTATGAATATTGGCAAGAATGGTGTGGGGTATCTTCTTTCCTTTCTTTTTGCTTTTGGCATGCTAGAAACTAACATCTCTAGATACTAGAGACAAGGAATATATCAATTTCAATCCAATTTGCATGAATTTTGTTGGAGCTTGAAGACATGGTTTGCATCATCAAGATTTTTGAGTTGGGAAAGGTAGTTTAGGACACGAGAAAGCCAATCAAGTTATATTTGCTTAAGTTTGGTTTTTGTTGATATAAGAAAAATAAATAATGAGAGTCTAAAAATATTGAGCTAGCCTAATTCTACCCTCATTCATCTACCCCTTAGACAAACTAATTTATAGTCTCATTGCATGATTTGGCTCTAATATATGCCAAATATTTCAAATATTTCTTGTGGTTGGGATGACCAAAGGGGCATAAAGTCTTGTTTTAATGGTTTGCCAATTCAATATTTCGTTACCTATTTTTTGGCATCAAGGCCACCATAGACTTGCTAAGAGTACATTGCATGTTCCGACATGAACTTAAAGTTCCAATGACCTCCAATAAGATTCTCATGTGCCTCTTGAAGTACATTCCCAATCTCTTACTGCACCACACACTTTAATACCTGGTTGGGCCCCAGCTTGAACAACAATCCATTGATCAGCTGGAAAACCTTGGTTTCCCATGCTAACCTTTAGTGGTTTCTTGCTTGTAATTCAAGTATATTAAAGGAGGTTCGATTAATACTTGACAGAAAATAGTGATCAACATTAATTAGAAAGATGCAACAATAAATATTGATAGAGGGAATTCATTCATATTTTTGCTCATCAGTTTCTAAACTTATTGAGTTTTGTAGACATTAGGAACCTATAAGAGGACTTAGGACTATATGCTTTCATTTTCATTTGTGTAGAAAATTTAACATTTAAGCAGGGTGGTTATACATGACTCTATGTACAATGAAAGTTCTAAAGATCTTTGCTTTTTTAAAGAGGATTTTTTATCATATATGTTGAATGGTTAAGGAAATATTTGAACTCATAAATATTTAAATAATGCTGACAACATGTAAATTGTGCTTTCTTCATGGCCTAAAAGCACAACTAGAGCATCTCAGAATTTTGAAGTGAGAAAAATTCTTTTCTTATAAGGGTCATTTTCTAATGAAAGACAAATTTGACTCTATCAATGATCAAATTCCTAAAACTATTCTAAAACTTTCTGGCAGGAACTTCGCTGCTCTGCAGCTCTTGTTTTAAAATCATTTTGAATTGAAATCGAGTTTTTATAACTATAGAATTTGGGAAAATAAGAGCGCCTTGAGAAGGATAACTCTGGCGTATTTATATATATTATTTAATATATGTATGCAACCTTTTTGTGGCAATTGAAGGAAGATTTATCATTTTAAAGGAATGTAATATAAAACAAATATAAAATAATTTGAATATTATATAACATTAATAAAACTTAATCTAGTATAATATCATATTGTAGAAAAAAAATACTATAATAATATATGATTCAAATGCAGAAATTTCCATTGAAAAACTAATAAAATCTATTTCTAAACATTCCCAAAAGATTATCCAATAGCAACATTTTTTGTGGCAATCTAAGAAAAAAATTTATCATTTTAAAGGAATGTAATATAAACACAAATATAAAATAATTTGAGTATAATGTAACATTAATAAAACCTAATCTAATATAATATCATACTGTAGGAAAAAATATATTATAATAATATAATACTACAAATATGATATTGTAGTAATCTAAATTTCATAATAGAAATATAATATTAATAAAAATCAATTATATTATATACAAATAATTATCCATTAATATTAACAATATCGATATAAAATAATTTAAATATAATATAACATTATTACAACTTTACTTAATATAATATCATATTATAAAATAAAATAGACTAAGCTTTAAAATATAATTAATGTTAAATATGTATTTATGACTTTAATATGATGCCCATGTGTATAAATGTGTAAATTAAATTTTGACTTTTATTAGATTTTATTTTTCCTCAATGAATTGTATTTAACTATTAAATCATGTAATAACAAGTAGTCTGGTGAGTTCTGTAGGGAGGTAAAAAGCATCTAGCTATGAGTTAGAAAAAGTAATTAGATAGGAGATAGGAATATAAATGTATTAAATATAGCTAGGAAAGTTTGAAGTAATTTGCAATGGTGCATTAATGCATGGAATGTTTAGGGTCCATGGGCAATGTGGTCCATAGAGACATGTGAACAGTTAACATGTGTTGATGGATGCATGCAAAATTGCATTTATGGGTACCATGTATACGTGGACTTTTTTATAGATATACCAATGAATACTTGTTTTTTTATGAGTGTATGTATACATTTGCGACAAGAAACATTCTTTATGATCTTAATCAGGAAGAAAAAATGTATTATTATTTTGTTTAAATTATTAAATGCAAATAATCTGAAACGTTTGTAACAATGCTTGAGCCATCTATGTATACATGTAAAAGGGTAGTAAAGAAGAATGAGCTATGTAAGTGCAACAAAGAGAAGGAATTGAGAGAATGATGAGGTGCAAGTAAGGTATATGAATGCCTTATGAAAAGTATTTGATATGGGAGGCAAGGATATGTGAGACTAGATATGAGAATGAATGGAATGTAAATGGTATGAATTTATCATTTTTGAGTTGTACACTGAAAATTAAATGCAAGATATAAAAATTTGAATGAGTGAGTTGGATTGAAAGAAAAAAGGAATGCAACACATTGGTGTGATGCAAGGCAAGCATATAAATGGATTTTGAAATGTATTTGATTTGAGAAGAAACGATGTGCACGGGTGGAAATGGAAATGAGTGGATTAGATAGGGTATGAAGTGAACATTTGTTCCAAGAAAGGGTGGAAGAATGTCTATTTTGTTATTGGTTATGCTTTTTAAAATCATCATAGGGCTGAGTGTCTCAATGCAAATACAAAAGAAAGGCCGATGTCCCATTTCTCACTCTCCTTCGTACTAAACAAAGTGCCAAGATCCTTGAGCTTCCTCGAAATGTGACAAGAGAAGAATAGATATAAAAATATAATGATATTTAAGGATACAAGAGTTAAAAGAGAAAACAAAGCAAAAGTTGTTATGCATATACTATGAAAAGAATAAATACGTGGACTTTTTGATAGATATACCAATGAATACTTGTATTTTTACATGGGTGTATGTATACATTTGCAGTAACAAACGTCCTTTAAGATCTTATTCAGGAAGCAAAAATGTATTATTATTTTGTTTGAATTATTAAATGCAAATAATCTTAAACATTTGTAACAATGCTTGAGCCATCTATGTATACATGTATCCATGTGCACACAATGCATAGAAGAGTAAAAAGAATCCTTGAAATTTGAATGAGAAATTTGAATGGAAAACACTAAAATTGATTAGAAATACAAATTTGTCAAAGCACAATGAGACTCAACTTGCATTTGTAGTAGTAAACGAAAGAAAACAGGAAAAATGAACTATTTATCACCAATGCATATTTCAAAGGAATGCATAAATATATGGATCCATGTAAACATTTATGCATGCATGGATGTATACATGTGTCCATGTAATTTGGTACATAAACAAGAATCTATAAATTCCTATGTGCATAAAGTTAGAAATGTCAGAAACAATTTGCATTTGAAACATATACATTATTGTTTTTCGAACAAGTGTATAAAGGATATCTAATGATGCATTTGAATGCATGGATACATGTAAATATTTGTTAAATCCGATTACACATTTTAGGCTTTAAGAAACTGTCATACACGCTTTTAGGGATCTGTAATAAACAAGATTTAGAAAAGATGTTTTGAAAAGAACTCTTGAATACAACTCTATGTTATGATTGTTATTTTCGAAGCCCTCAGTGTTTAATTGCATAACCTTGATATTTTCTTCATCTTTTTCTTTTTTTGGTATGGTGTGAATTTTGTTGTGATGGATGAAGGTATATTTGAGGTATAGATAGATAAAGATATGTGAGGGTAAAAAAGAAGAATGAGTTATGCGAGTGCAACAAAGAGAGGCAATTGAGAGAATGATGAGATGCAAGTAAGGTGTATGAATAAGTTATGAAAAGTATTTGATATGGGAGGAAAGGATATGCGAGAGTGGATATGAGAATGAATGGAATGTAAATGGTATGAATTTATCATTTTTTAGTTATATGCTTAAAATTAAATGCAAGAAATAAAAATTTGAATGAGTGAGCTGGATTGAATGAAAAAAGGAATGCAACACATTGGTATGATGCAAGGCAAGCATATAAATGGATTTTGAAATGTATTTGATTTGAGAAGAAAGGACGTGCAAGGGTGGAAATGGAAATGAATGGAATCGATAGGGTATGAAGTGATTATTTCTTCCAACAAAGGGTGGAAGAATGTCTAGTTTGTTATTGGTTATGCTTTTTAAAATCATCATAAGGCTGAGTGTGTCAATATAAACACAGAAAAAAGACTCATGTCCCATTTCTCACTCTCCTTCGTACTGAACAAGGTGCTGAGATCCTTGAGCTTCCTCGAAATGCGACAAGAGAAGAATAGATATAAAAATATAATGATATGTAAGGATAGAAGAGTTAAAATAGAAGACAAAGTGGAAGTTGTTATGCATATACTATGAAAACAATAAATATGGAAGATCATGAAACTGAAAAAATGTAAATGCTGATGCGTTAGAGAACAATAAATGCATGGAGAGAGAAATACGTAGAGCTATTCACAGATATATGCATGGATGCATCAACAGACACATGTATACACAGAAAACAGAACTACATGGACAGATGGAGAAATGAATACATGTATACATGGATGCATGCATATTTGCATATAGATACAAATGCATATGTTACATGGAAGGATGTATTCATATACACATGCAAGTATGGATGAAGGCATATATGCATATATGCATGTATGGACAATATGCATGAATGTATGTCAACATATAACTTTTAATTTTGTTATATTGGAAAATTAGCATTTATCTGTTTCTATTTATCAGAATAGCTTTATAAATCATTATTGTTATAGAAAATCAATGAAATGCAATCGCATAGATTGAAAAAATAAATTTAAGCAAAGGCATAGTTTATAAAACTGGCGAGTAGAGGTACGTAATCCATGAGTGCAAATTAAATGCATTGAAATATCAGGAAAATGCGAACACATAGAGAGGTCAAAATAATTGAAGCAAATGCATTAAATGGCATCTGGCTGGTGGAGAAGGTGCTGGAATGGCTTGGTGGCCATGGGTCGCCAGCATACTTTGGCCATTTAATACAGATTTAAGCCAGTTGCAATGCATCGCAGCTGCTTTGTGGATGCTGTATTCTTTTGTACATGCTTGTGTTCTAAGGAAGAGTATTGTATATGCATGCACAAATGCATATGTGCATGTACTACATGCACACATGCATAGATGGATGCATAGACACATGTATGCAGATAGAGATAGATATGTTACAGAGAGAGGTGTGCAGATACATGGATGTGTAGAAATATGCATATATGCATCTGTAGATGGGCAGAGACAAAGACAAATACATGGGTGCATGAGTCCATACATGCATATATACATGTATCCATGCAAGATATCGATAGATGCATATATACATGGATGTGTGCATGCAATTCATAGGTGCATATATGTATAAATCGATGTATACATGTACCCCTAGATACATCCATACATATATAGACAGATGCATAGAGAGATGGCGAGATATATGCATAAATCGATAAATGCATGATTGCATCTATGGATACATAGATACATAATGAAATGAAGAAAAAGACACATTTATATATGCATATACGGAAGCATATAAAATTGAAATATGTTTAGCATATTGTAATCAATGAGTATTTAGACTAAACGCCTTGATAGTGGCATGTTAACTGTGTCATTGTTATTGAGTTTGTAGTGCTCACTTACCCTTGTAATAATGCATATGTAATTAATTAGGTAGCTGCTAATTAGTCTTTAAATACATAACAATTAAAAGAAAGAAATAATGATAACTATCGTTGTGCACATTTCAGCTATTAATCAAAGCCAATTAACAAAGTAGCAATGGAAAAGCATGTGCATGTTAATATGTTAGAGAGCATGTATTTGTGCATAAGTGTATAAGGATGCCATGAGTTTTGATTTCTACTTGCATGTAATTGTATTAAACAATTAATAGTAAGTATAGAATGACCCCATTGGGTTGGGAACTGAAAGAAATAAAGGAAAGAAATAATTATAACTATCCTTTTGCAGATTTCACTTATTAATCAAAGCCAATTAACAAAGCAGCAGTGGAAAACCATGTACATGTTAATATGTTAGACAATATGTATTTGGGCATAGGTGCATAAGGATGGTATATATCTTTAGATTTTAGATTGCATAGCTAACATGTGCTTCATAGTCATCTAGTTAGGGTAATATGATCACTTTGTGCATATTGGTATTTAATTCTGGAAGTTGATGTTTCAAAAGTTATTTTTTTAATTTGGAAAGTGGTATTTAGCTATTTTGTTGTTTGTGTTTCAAAGTGAATGCATTAAATGGCATGTGGATTTATCATGTAATATAGATTTAAGTGACTAGAGATGCATTGTGATTACTTTGAGCATTTCATTTTTGTTATTCTGCAGATCTGTGTAGTCACAGGAGATGTTGTTGCTGCAAAGTCAAGACCCACAAACGAGCTACTTGATACATGTATCCATAGATACATGGATGTGGACATCTATCATGGTATCCATAGATGCGTAGATACATGTATCTATGAATAGATGTATCCATAGATACATCGACACATATATGGATAGATGCCTGTATACATATGTACATAGAAGCACAGATACATATATGCGTGGATGCATCTATAGGTAGAAGAATACATAGAAACATAGTTGGATGGATAGATAGATAGATGCATAGTTGGATACATAAATGCTTAAATATGCATGTATGGAAATATCCATGGATTGCATATGAAGTTGCATAGATACATATATCCATGGGTGCATGTATACATAGATGCATGTATTGCAGTACACATGGATGCATGTATATGTGTATCTCTGGGCAGGATGCATGGATGCATGTAAATAGAAGAATTTTGTCAAATGTCATAGCTATTGTCCTCATAGGCACATATGCAAAAAATGGAAGCATACAAAAGGCAAGTGAATTGTTTGAAAAAAGTCGTGGAATAAATGTGGATCCATGAAATGTGGTACGAAAGGGATTATGTAAAAACCCTTTTGTCTATTTTGTTGACTGCATGTGAGCCCTGTAAAGACTATATATCTTCAATTGTTGTAGAGTTGTGCCATAGAGAGAGCTTTAGAACCAATGGCATATTTGTTAACACATATACTCGTGAGAAGTTTGAACAATATAAACCTAATTTCTGGTTATTAAATTGCCAAGAAAATTGGTAGTTTCCTAGAATAGACAACCCACTGTTTTGTTTACAATTTGTGATACAAGTAGGGTTTCCACAGATTAGCTGGGAATTACTTATAGTTTGGTTGTAATTCCCTTAACAAACTACTTTTTAATTATTATCTATTCAAATTTCTTCATTTGAAATGAGAGGGTTCATCGTGTACAGTGCCCGGTGCTCTGTTTAGACGGACATGGGGTTGATCAAAGAAAAACAAAAGACTATCTTGCATAGCTACTACGATAGTTCCTTACATTTGTTTACATATACCATGTATGCGGCAGTCCACTATTCAGTATTGCTACCCCAGAGAAAGCCTAAGAACTAATAGACATTATTGTAAGAACTTGCGCTCAGCTAGAAAAGAATGGCTTACTTACAAATTGCATTTGCCTGATTTGGGAACTGAGTTGGAGTCTAAAATAGGCCTAACAAGTTCTATTATAATGTTCCTATTGACATGAACATTTGTACAAAGAGCATTGCAATCAATTAATGACACACGAACAATTGTTGCTTCAGTGAAAATAAACTGTGCAAAAGTAAAACTTTCAAAAAGGCATGTTTTAAATGTCATCATGCAAGCGAACTCAATTAACAAAGGGAGACTGTGCAATGTACCAGTCCCATACGACCAAGATTGGAAAGAAGTTCTCCAATGCACTCAAGAAAATGAAGACAATAGTCCACAAAATACAAGTGCAACAGAATCAGATAGTGAAATGGAAAATGAAAACCCATCAGAAACATCGATACATGGATTTACTGAGTCTAGAAATATCCATAACATGACAAAGTGTTGAAGCCCTCGAGGAGATAAGCAACTTGACTTTTAACGAATCCCTCTCCTTTATGCTTTGATGACAGCGGAAAAGCTCAAAAGCAACCTGCTTGTCGACTGTTGTTCCAAAGCTCTCATTATCGCACACGTTGACATAATTTTGGTTCCAAAGCTCTCTTTATGGGACCGCTTTGCAGTAAGCAAAAATATACAAACTTTACAGGGCTCACATGCATGAAGGAAAATGGACAAGAGGGGTTTCTACATAATTCCTATAAGCGTAGATGAAACCTTAGCATTTCTTAAAAGAAATTTGAATAGATAATGCAAGTAGTTTTAAAATATGAATTTATATAATCAAAGGTATAAGAATGCCTTAAAAGCACTATGAAACCTACTTGCATTTTCGTCAAATGAAGAAAACAATTCCCTCTGCGACCTCAAATTTGTCGCTATCAATATTTTTGACTCTGCTTCTAAAAATCCTGCTCAGTGCAATAGAGTAACTATGAAATGCAGCTTCATTGTGCACTTTAATGTGAAACTGCGAAAATTAACAAATTATACTCAGTAGCTCATTTCACGGGTCTGGACCACAACTATAACTTGTCCTCCTGCTCGGTCAGCTACAAAATCTTCCACTCGGAACCGTGCTTAGCAGAACCACAAAACCACTTTACGCCGAAGTAATGAGAGATGCATAGCAAGTGAAGCCGCTCATATTAAATGACCAGTACCACGGCCTACGCGTGGCCGCAAACCATTCGGGTACGCTTCACCTCGAGCCAAATTCCATTTAAGTGCATTTAGAACGTATTCGTAAAACTGCGTCGCGATCCTCACCCAGCCGGTTTATAAACTATGCCTTTGCTTAAATTTATTTAATCAATTTGTCGCTCGCCATTTTCACGATATTTTAATGCATTTTAATTTGCATTCATGGATTACGTACGCCTCCTGGCATAGCTTTTAAAGCTATGCCTTTGCTTAAATTTATTTAATCAATTTATGCGTTCGCATTTTCCCGAATTTTTAAAACGAAAATGATTTATAAAGCTACTCGGACGAATAGAAAAATAGATAAATGCTAATTTTCCAATATATAAAATAGCTCTCCAAATTCAAACTATACAAAATAATAAGTAATATGTTAAATGGCGAAATGTGATTGGCCGATGCTGCCAGTTAAAAGCATTCTGGGCGAATGCATAAGTATTCCTGCTTGGCGGCATGAACTAATAAATAAATAAAGTTTATTTATTTAAATAATAAGCAAGAAATAGTGGACAACTAGTAATTAAATAAATTTAAGAATTTATTTAATTGTAGGGAGACATAAGAAATTAGCGACGTATTTAAATAAATAAATGAAGTTTATTTATTTAAATAATCAAGAGGAAATAGTTAGGAATTATGACATTAGTACATAATTAAATAATTTAATTATGTGGGGAGGATATTTGACATAGAAAAATGTGGTTCGCGGGTCTAGGCCATTTTTATTTGTCTACATAGTTGGACAATGGTTGAGTGTAGAATCATTGAGACATGTTATGAAAAGAATGAAATGTCCAAGAACTCATGTGTAATGTTGTTTTTCCTTGTTGAATTCCTATTAGGCCATTGTAGCAATGTTTCCAAGATGAACTAGGATGCACCCAGTTATGATTTGTGATGAATCATTGTATCAAATGTGTCAATTGAATCAAGTTTGAGTCTCTCCTTCCTCTGCATCAATTTAGTATCAGAGCCCAAAGATTTGGGCAAGAGAAGTTTTGGAAGTTTGTGTGTTGTTTTTGACTAGTTGAAGAGAAGAACCTAGATGCCAAAAGACTAGGTAGTGAGGAAAAGGATAGGAAACCTAGGTGAGGTATCACAAGAAGCATGGATCAATAAAAGAGAAGAGATAGCAAGATAAGAAAGAATGCCTCAAAAAGAAGGACAAGACAAAAGACAATAGGGTAAGCCTAGTTGCAGAATTTGATAGAAGAATGGATGAGTTTAAAAACGTGTTGAGCTTGTATTACAATAGTGTCTTGAGAAATCCTATCAATAAATTTTTTGGCATTGGCCAATGAAAAAAAAGGTGAAATGGAATCTTAAGAAAATGATGGAAAAGAGAAGGAAGCATCAGGTAGCTAATAGATTGAGAGGGTGGCTGAAAGTACTTGACAAGCCATCTAAGGAAAGAGATGTGAAGGCAAGTAAGTCTCATTGTTTTGAAATTAATGAAAAATTTGAGTGTGTAAATGCAGGCATAAAAGTAAATGAGGTAAAAATCCTAAGTGTAGAAGATGGAATATTGTGTCATCTTAAGGAAGGTGAGATACTTGGTTAATGCATATTGAATTATGTTTTTTATAGTAAAAGGTTGATGAATAATGAATATATTTTGTGTTCTCCTAGAGAAAGACCAATGTTTGATGAAATGCATGATGAATTGAATTCTTTATTATTGGAAGAAATGAATATGAATGATCATTTGTTTGAAGCAGTAAGACAACCTAAAATTTTTGAAGATGGATGCAACCCTCAAGTGCAATAGGAAGTATTTAGTCCATATACAGAGATTGATCAAATCCTTTGGAAGGAGATGGCAGGTTTGGAAAAGGAGGAACACTACTTTGTGTATGAAATTCAAGAGCAATTAACGACTGATATGGAAATTTTAGAAGATGTTATTTATCAAAGGAGACCCTTGTAGGCCAAGTTCAGTCCTAAGCCAACAATAGCACACATGGAGGATCTCTTGGGTGTTGAAGTGGAGTGTATGGTGCAAGGAGACAAGGAGGAGACCTCAAGGTCTCAATATTTTATTTCTAATCTTTCATTGGACTATGCATATGCAATTTTTTTAGACAAGGAGATACAAATCATTGATAAGTAGGCTCTTGAACGAGATCGGGTTCAAAGGAGGATGCCAAAAGAGGAATACCTTGCAAGGAAGAAAGAAGAAAAGGAGTTGTGAAGTCAACCTAGAGAAAATAAGTTGAAGACACACAAAAAAAAAAAAGAAGACATCAAGGAAATAGTGTAGAAGAATTAGAAGAACAGGAAGAAAAAGAAGACCTGCACTCAAGTGGGACTTGAGTTTTATTCCCCTTGGGTGTATAGTGCAGGGGCACAAGGACCTATTATGCAAGTATTTATGTCATATTTTTTGTTTTTTGGTTGATAATTGGTTTTAATCTCCAATAAGTTCATTTATGACCATTTTCAATCATATTAATTCATTTTTGTAGTGTTAGGGGTCGTTGGTTAGAAAGTTGTCAAAAAAGTTGCTAAAATTGTCATGCAATTTTTGGCAAGTGGCAAAAAATAAAGAAAATGGTTACATGCAAGAAAGAAATAGTTACAAACCATTGGGATTGATTTTAAATGCATAAATATACCTACCAAAGACAAATATTGGATGGAAGAACTAATTTTGTAGTTTTTGGTGAATGAAAGCAAGCATTTATGTGCATTTTTTAACGTTGCGGACCTATTTTTTCCTTTTGTACGGATTTGTACTTGCTTGTAAAAATGGGATACTTCCTAGAGAATATGGAGGAATTAGATACCTTTCATTTTCAATTGGTTTCTTCAAATTTTTTTATGTTTTGCAAAAGTTATAGCATTTTTGGTGGCAATAGTTGCAGATTTTCACTATTTTGCAGAAAGAAATTATGCTTGTACGTATTTGTACTACTTGTAATGGCTAGGGGAAGTCATTGGAAATATTATATATATGTTTTATGGTTAAAATTATTTTGGTTTGGTCTCATTTAGAGTTAATTTGAGGAAGTTATGACAAAAATGCTCTAGATGGTCATGTTCAGAAATTAGGGTTTCCAATTTGATAAAAAAATTCAGTTCTCATGATCTGTATGGTGAGAAATTCTCTAAACTTGTAAAAATTTCTTTTTTCATGTCTTCTTTCATATTTCTAAACCCTAGGCCAAAATTTGATGGGATACGAGGTGAAATAGTTGAATGTGTGTCTCATTTTGCAAGAAAATTGTCATAAAACCCTAGTTGCTAAAGGGTTGAACAAATATTTGCATAGTTTGATAATGGTTGAGTGTAGAATCAATGAGACATGTTATGAAAAGATTTAAATTTACAAGAACTCATGTGTAATGTTTTTTTCTCTTGTTAAATGCATATTAGGCCATTGTAGCAGTGTTTCCAAGATGAACTAGGATGCACCTAGTTATGCTTTGTGATGATTCATTATATTAAATGTGTCAATTGAATCAAGTTTAAGTCTCTCCTTCATCTGCATCAATTTTATATTAGAGCCCAAAGATTTTGGCAAGGGAATTTTTGGAAGTTTGTGTGTTGTTTTTGATTGGTTGAAGAGAAGAACCTGGATGCCAAATGGTTAGGTAGTGAGGAAAAGGAAAGGAAACCTAGGTGAGGTATCACAAGAAGCATGGATCAAGAAAAGAGGAGAGATAACAAGAATATGTAGCAACAAGCTAAGAAAGAATGCCTTTAAAAGAAGGACAAGATGAAAGACAATAGGGTAAGCCTAGTTGCATAATTTGATAGAAGAATGGATGAGTTTGAAAAATGTCTTGAGCTTGTATTACAATAGTGTCTTGAGAAATCCTATCAAGAAAATGTTTGGCATTGGCCAATGAAAAAGAAGGTAAAATGGATTCTTCTGAAAATGATGGAAAAGAGAAGGAAGCAACAGGAAGCTAACAGATTGAGGTGGTTGAAAGTACTTGACAAGCCATCTAAGAAAAGAGATGTGGAGGCAAGTAAGTCTCATTGTTTTGAAATTAATGAAAACTTTGAGTGTGTAAATGCAGGCATAATAGTAAATGAGGTAAAAATCCTAAGTGCAGAAGATGGAATACTGTGTCATCCTAAGGAAGGTGAGATACTTGGTGAATGCATATTGAATTCTATTTTTGATAGTGAAAGGTTGATGAATAATGAATATATTGTGTTCTCCTAGAGAAAGACCAATGTTTGATGAAATGCATGATGAATTGGATGCTTTATTATTGGAAGAAATGAATATGAATGATAAGTTGTTTGCAACAGTAAGACAACCTAAAAATTTTGAAGATGGATGCAACCCTCAAGTGTAGCAGGAAGTATTCAGTCCATATACGGAGATTGATCAAATCCTTTGGAAGGAGATGGTAGGTTTGGAAAGGGAGGAACGCTACTTTGTGTATGAAAGTTAAGAGAACTTAATGAATGAGATGGAAATGTTAGAAGATGCTATTTATCAAAAGAGACCCAAGTGGAGGCCAAGTTCAATCCTAAGCCAACAATAGCACACATGGAGGATCTCTTGGGTGTTGAAGTGGAGTGTAGTGCAAGGAGACAAGGAGGAGAACTCAAGGTCTCAATATTTTATTTCTAATCTTTCATTGGACTATGTATGTGCAGGTTTCTTAGACAAGGAGATATAAATCATTGAGAAGTAGGCTCTTGAACGAGATCAAGTTGAGAGGAGGATGCCAAAGGAGGAATACCTTGCAAGGAAGAAAGAAGAAAAGGAGTTGAGAAGTCAACTTAGAGAAAACAAATTGAAGAAACACAAAAAAATATAAGAATACATCAAGGAAATAGTGCAAAAGAATTGGAAGAACAAGAAGAAAAATAAGACTTGCACTCAAGTGGGACTTGAGTTTTCTTCCCCTTAGGTGTATGGTGCAAGGACATCGAGACCTGTTATGCAAGTCTTTATGTAATTTTTGGTTTTTGGGTTGATAATGGGTTTTAATGTCCAATAAGGTCATTTATGACCATTTTTAATCATATTAATTAATTTTTGTAGTGTTAGGGGTCATTGGTTAGAAAGTTGTAAAAAAAGTTGCTAAAATTGTCATGCAATTTTTGGCAAGTGGCAAAAAATCAAGAAAATGGTTACATGCAAGCAATAAATGGTTACAAACCATTGGGATTGATTGTAAACGCATAAAAATACCTTCCAAAGTTGAATAGTTTAGGGAAGAACTGATTTTGTAGTTTTTGGTGAATGAAAGCAAGCATTTATGTGAATTTTCTAACGTTGCAGACATGTTCTTTCCTTTTGTATGCATATTTACTTGCTTGTACAGATGTAATAATACCTAGAAAAGATAGAGGAATGAGATATATTTAATTTTCAATTGGTTTGGTCAATTTTTGTTACGTTTTGCAAAAGTTATAGCATTTTTGGTGTCAATAGTTGCAGAATTTTTCTATTTTGCAGCAAGAAATTATACTTGTACAGATTTGTAAAACTTGTAATGGTTGGGGGAAGTCATTGGAAAAGCTAGAGATATGTTTTAGGGTTCAAATTATTTTGGTTTGGTCTCATTTGGAGTTAATTTGAGGAAGTTATGACAAAAATGCTCTAGATGGTCATGTTCAGAAATTAGGGTTTCAAATTTGATAAAAAAAATTATTTCTCATGATCCGTTCAGTGAAAATTTCTATAAACTTGTATAAATTTATGTTTTCATGTCTTATTTTGTATTTCAAAGCCCTAGGCCAAGATTTGATGGGCTACGAGGTGAAATAGTTGAATGTGTGTCTCATTTTGCAAGAAAGTTGTCATAAAACCCTAGTTGCTAAAGGGTTGAACAAATATTTGTATAGTTTGATAATGGTTGAGTGTAGAATCATTGAGACATATTATGAAAATACTGAAATGTCCAAGAACTCATGTGTAACGTTGTTTTCCCTTGTTTAATTCCTATTAGGCCATTGTAGCAATGTTTCCAAGATGAACTAGGATGCACCCAGTTATGCTTTATGATGAATCATTGTATCAAATGTCTCAATTGAATCAAGTTTAAGTGATCTGTACAATTCAAATTTATTTAACCTTAATTACAATTATTCCCAATCCAAATAAAATTGCGTGACTATGTTGTTTAACCGTTGAAATTACAGACTAGGTTCACTTTTACATGAATTAATGAAATTACTAATTACTAAAATGTTATAATTAGAAATCAAATACTGAATTTGAGAATAAACTAAAATGAAATAGATAGAAAGTAAGACAAAATATAGAAGAAGAATGAGAAGAAAGATAGAAAGATCAAACGCAGGTTGATAACGGAGTTCGTCCTTCAAAGCACTACATCTCTGAGTCCGCTTCTCAATGTTGGACTGCTTTCATTAATATGGACAAGCACCTAAAGATTCATTCTTACAATATTCAAGCTTCAAAACCTACACAAAATTCCTCACAATCTCTCTCACTTTTACAATTTTGGTGTATAATAACACCTTGTAATTCTTCTCCTCCAAAAATTCTCACTGGAATTATTGCTCCAAGTAAAATTGATTAATTTTCAAGCCAAAACTCTCACAATTCCAATAATTTTCCAATACCCAACTCACCATCTACCCCCTCTTTTATACATAAATTTTCCCAATTTTAGCCTAAAACCATATGATTTTGCAAATATTGCATATCTCCCATTTACATATGTAAATCTTTGAAAATCCCCCCTATTTACATTTAAAAATCATATAAAATCCCTTTTAAAATCCTAATAATATTTTATAAGCCCTTTTAGTTTTACTTTTCGGGCTTTGGAAGATTCCTTTTAAATCTTCGTTTAAAAATAAGAGATCTACCTTTTAAATTTTAGGGCGAATATTTAAATTGAGGGGTAAGCGGCTTTTAAGTCTTTATAAAAAAAAACTTAGTCCCACAAATATCTCAAAGCCATTGAATGGAAGAATGGTGTAGAGGGTTTTGTGGGGCGGGGAGGTCATGGGGTTGACCCCCACCCCCTTCATTTTATCGTCCAATTTAGAACTCCAATATAACAAAACTAACCACCAACTAAATATAGCTAGAGCATGGATTTTGGTGTGATGGTAGGCACCCATATTGGAGAAATGGAGGTTAATGGTTTGAATCCCTCTGAAATTATTTTTAGCAAACAAACTATTTCAACAACCCAGAGGAGCTACGCAGTAGTGCCACGTGTCAATTGATGATTGACCGAAGTCTACCATGTGCCAACCTGTCATTGGACCACATCAATGCCTCGTCACTATATGAACTATTGATTGGATGACACATGTCAACTCGTGACTGGTCCACATCATCCACCTGCCCTGTCACCATGCCACGCTAGCATGTTGACATCATCATTTTGACTAGTCAATCTTCCTTTTGCAAACTTTGACTAGATCTTTGATCGGTCATAACTTTCACATATGATCTCCATTTTCGAAATTGGATATAGTTTCAGAATCAACACGACAAGCACTTCAACTTGATGTCGTTCTTACTTGGATTTGAGGTGATCAAATTTTGGCCTTTTTTGACTACCTGATTCACCTGTTTGACCAAACCTTTGACTGCTCATAACTTCTACATAAAATCTCCTTTTGAGTTCGTTCAAGTTGTGTCAAGATTGTGTCAACGTGATTTTTCTGATGATGTTGATTTGGATGGATTATGTGATTGTGAAATTTTCAATTTTTTTGGATCCACCTAGATCATTCCTCCCCATTGAGAAGCTTTTGGACCTCCAAAAGGTTTGTTTTATGTACAATTTGAGCTAGGGAAATGTCACCCCACTTGCCTAGTATCATTTGTCCTTCTTGCTAAAATTTTGAACATATGACCCATCACAAACAAAAAGAAATATGAGATAGCTTTGTTGATATAATCAATTGCATGTTCATCAATATTCACTGTCACATTCATCATCCACATAGAAATAACTAGTAGAATAACTAGCAATAGTACTGAATACACTGATGTGAAGGAAATAATATCAACATTCTAAATCTCCTGAATAGGAACATTATTAGAAAATGAAACATTCAAACCCTCTTTTACCACCTCTAGTTGAAGGCCTAACTCTACTTGCAACTGATCCTCACACTGTGTTGTCTGTGACACCTTATCATGATTCAAATCTTCATGCTTAGTATCACTAGTTGTTATAGACATGAGGGTTAAAGTATTGCTTGCATTTACAATCATCTTCAAATGCCCCGTGTTTACAATAGATTTGTCATTCTTCATGTGATGAGCTCTAACACTGAATTCAATTCCATCTTTAAAAAAATGATACCTATTATGTTCCCTGTAGAAAATGGATTTTCTGTCATACAAATAAGGACTACCTAGAACCATCCCACAGATGTCAAGAAAAATTACATCTAACTCAAACCTTATCTACAAACTTGGATGTGATTGCAAATCAAAGTTTACACCACTTTGACACATGTAGTCAAGCATTATAATGCACCCAACCCAATGGATAGGGTCAAGGATGAGGAGTTTTTTTAATCCCAATTGCTTAACAACTTGTTCTAAGATAAGGTTAACTTGTGACCCATTGTCTATTAGTGTATCAATCTTATTTTGTTTAGCAATAACCCTTATATAAAACAAGTCATTCCTTTTACTTTCAACAGATACTTCATTACAGCTTAGAGAAGAAGCATGAGAACTAGTACTGACAATAGGAGTATTACCTTTGATACCCACAATTGAAATATTGGTTTCATCATCAAAACCTGATCCAAGATCCTGCACAATAGCTGCAATCTTCTACTTACCCTTTCGATCCTTGAACCACTTTGGCTTCTGATCAAGATGCAATTTCCAACATCTTGCATCTTCGTTCCCTTTCTTCTTGCAATGTGAGAAATAAGGCTTCTCATCCTCTTTCTTTACAATAGTTTTCCGCTAAATTTTCTCCTTCCCTTTCTTGCTCCCTTTGTGCTTACTTGAGTCCATCAACAGATTGTCATGGCTATTCCTTGAGGTTGTTTCCAAATGGATAGCTTGCACACTAACTTCATCAATGTTAGTTTGATTAAACATAAGTATTGTATGTCTCAAACTTCACGTAATCCACCTATATACTTTAACAAAGTTTCTTGTTTGTATACAGGAATGCCCAAAATTAAAGCCCTCTTCCTAAACTCCTGTGTATATTCTTAAACACTTTGTTGTTTCTCTTGTCTTAATGATTGTTAGTTCATTATTGCTTTTTGCATATGTCCTAATGGATAGAACTGTTTCTTTAATGCAGATATAAACTCAAACCAAGAAGAAATAATTTTTTCCATAACAACTTAGATCCTCCTATGTTCTACTCTCCCACCAAATTAAAGTTGTGCCTCCTAGGTGAAGAGTAGCTAATTGTATTTTTTGAGAATCCTCAATAAAATTATGAATTCTACAATAAACTTCAATTTGTTTTATCCAATTATCAATTTTTTCTGCATCTAGTTCTCCATTATAGATTGGCAAACCAAATTTAACATCAAGCTTTAACAAAGGTGTATTAGTTTGCACAGGTTGTTTCTTTTTAGAAGAGTTATACAAAGAGGAAGAAGAGGATGAAGAAAATGAAGAGGGAGATGGAGGTTCAGGAGGGTCACTACCACCTCCTACTCCTTTACCTTTGTCTTCTTTCAATGAGAATTCAGCTTCCTCCTTCTTTCTAGCCTTGCCTTCCTTTCTCTTCTTTCATTCTTGCCTCTCTTGGAAAATAACTTCCACCATTGACTTCATCTCGAGAAAATCTTGTTGAAAAGTTTACTCATCAAGCTATATAGCACTTTGTTCAGTTGCCATCTCTGATTGTGGAAATGTCTTTCATTTTTCGATCTCTGAATTGAATTTTTCCAATGCACCTTCTCCTTGTTTCAATTTCAATTTGGTTAACATTCACTTTGCAATTTCCTGTTAAGAAGCTCTGATACCAATTTGATCTGCAATTAGAGGATTACAATTCAAATGTATTTAACTTTAATTACAATTATTCCCAATCCAGACAAAATTGCATGACTATGTTGTTTAACCATTGAAATTACATACTAGGTTCACTTTTACATGAATTAATGAAATTACTAATTACTAAAATGTTGTAATTAGAAATCAAATACTGAATTGAAGAATAAACTGAAATGAAATAGAGAGAAAGTAAGATAGGAGATAGTAGAAGAATGAGACAAAAGATAGAAAGACCAAACGCAGGTTGATAACGGAGTTCATCCTTCAAAGGACTATATCTTCAGGCCCGCTTCTCAATGTTGGACCACTTTCATTAATATCGCCAAGCACCTAAAGATACCTTCTTACAATATTCAAGCTTCAAAACCTGCACAAAATTCCTCACAATCTCTCTCACTTTTACAATTTTGGTGTATAATAACACCTTGTAATTCTTCTCCTCCAAAAATTCTCACACTGGAATTATTTCTCCAAGTAAAATTGATTAATTCTCAATCCAAAACTCTCACAATTCCAATAATTTTCCAATACCCAACTCACCATCTACCCCCTCTTTTATACATAAAGTTTCCCAATTTTGGCCTAAAACCATATGATTTTGCAAATATTGCATATCTCCCATTTACATATGTAAATCTTTGAAAATCCCCCCTATTTACATTTAAAAATCATATAAAATCCCTTTTAAAATCCTAATAATCTTTTATAAGCCCTTTTAGTTTTACTTTTTGGGCTTTGGAAGATTCTTTTTAAATCTTCGTTTAAAAATAAGAGATTTACCTTTTAAATTTTAGGGTGAATATTTAAATTGAGGGG
>VDFB02053485.1:0-34003 GCA_007258455.2 Sequoia sempervirens
TCAAACTCCAGTGACAACTTCTTCCTAGCAACATAATATTCCTTAACCTTAACCATGGGCTTCTTTTTCCTCTCCAGAATAGGGTCCAAGACACACTTCCCCTTCTTGACCTTCTTATCCTTCATAGAAACAACAAGGGAATCATCCACCTCAGAGCTAGTTTGGTACCCCTCAGACCAAGTGGTTTGGGAGTCTTTTTCACCTTATTTCTCAGCTTAGGTTCATATTCTTCAAGGGGCTCCGAGAGCACCTCCATAAAACCCTCATACCCCTCATCATCCCCTTCAGCTTCCTCAGAATCATTACCAATGACATATATCAACTGCTCATGCTTATCCAGAAGGATTTTAGCAATTCTCTTAGGTTCCTTTGAGATAGATAAATATTTAGCATACTCCATAATTGGGTTGATGCAAGAAGTTGGGTACACAAAAAGCTTAAAAAGTGGGTGTTTTGACTATTTTTTAGAATTTGTCACACTTGGACTGAAAATTTGAGGAACTTACACAATGAATCTTAAAATAATTCAGCAATATGAAATTAAAAATTTTGAATCTAGTTTCCAAATATGTAATTTATTCAAATACCCATATTATATAAATTAAATTTTGATAGGGATGTATAAAAACTACTTTTTAAAAGTCCCTGTTTTTTTACCGTATCATACACATGTACAGACACAATGTTTTGACCCAAATAAAAGTGTTTTGCTAATTCCTTTTGGAGAAAGAGAGTTAACAACATGAATATTGATGAGGAATTTTTTCTGTAATTTGTTTTTGAATATTTGTTTTTTTATTGAATCTTTATTGGCCTTAACTACTGTTTTTAAAAATCAACATGTACGGACAACATATTAATTGGACCTAAACTAAACATTTTTTGAATATTTTTTTTCATTGTTTAGAGAATTGTCTGAAGATTGATGCCATATGATTTTTTTTACAAGAAACTTAACCAAAAAAAAGTTATTAAAAAACAAAAAAACCATGATATTTTAAGTTTAAGGACTAGTTTGCTTAAAAATTAATTGAAAAAATAACAAATGTAATCCAATCTTAATAAAAATTATATATTTGGAAACTAGACATTGTGTTCTCTAGTGGGTTTTAATTTTATAGATTGATTCAGAAAAAAAGTCCATCAACCATATTGCCAAAGTTAGTTTTTTCTCCCAAAATTCCCTTGACCTTGTACTTGTAGGTCTAAGACTAGGTGTTGGGTTACCATGCCTTTTCTAAGCCTAAATTGAAATGAAAAACATCTCTTGTTAGTTTCAAACCTTTTGGAACAAGTACAAACTTAAAAATGGGTACCTATTTTAAAAAATGAATGGGTATTTGTTTTAAAGCTGAAAAATGACACTTCCCTTGAATGTGGACCCAACTTCTTGCACTTACCCAACCAAAAGGTTAAACCCTCATGCAGTATAGGATTCTTAAGGTTCCTCTTCAAATCCCTAACCCAATTCTCTAAAGAAACCAAGTAATACAAAAAAGAAACCCTCTTTCTATGCCTGAAATGATTTAGTAACATAAAATGATAACCAAAGAGGGTTGAGAATCTACCACAAGGGTAAAATACCTCATAATATCCATGACCAGGTCCACCCAAATTTGTTTCATGGTCTTTTGATCAAATCCACCACAATTAAGCTTTGCAATTGGTCCCTTTCCTTCTTAAAGAATGTCACCAAAGCAACATTAGACTCCTTCATATCCCTGTAAACCTTTTTTCCATCAATAGAAAGGCTCTTAATGCCACCAATCAACTCCTCAGTGATATTAAATTCAACCCAAACACTCGAAGCACCCTATTTTGCTAGCCATTGAAAAAATCTTGAGAAACCATAGGATCAAAACCATGAATCTTTTCGATGAAAGGAGTTATACCATCGTTAATCAAAATACTCCAAATAACTTTATTGCTTTTTGTAGCATCAAAAGAAATGGGTTCAATTTTTTTCCTTTCTCCACCCATAGTGATCACAAATTAGAGCCAAAGAAAATGCAAGAAAAGCCAACAAGAGATACAAAGAAGGAGAAGCCTCAAGAACAAAAGGTCTCTACAAACACCTAGAATTCGTGTGGAGTAAGTACCAGAAATAATAATGGCCATCATTAACTTTAAATGTAGGGATTTTCGATCATTTTTATAATAATTAATGAGAGTTGAGCTCCCCTCAGAGTTATCACATTTTGACATGATATTTGCAATTAAATTCTGCATGTGAAAAAAATTAATCATTTTGGATATTGCCTCCCTACATAGTCCACATATCATAGTTAACAATATTTTAAATATTGATGAGAAGTGTGTCAAACCGATCCCAAATTCTAGGTTCAAGAACCCCAACATTAGAAAACTTATTAGCTAACCTTTTTCCCTCACAAAAAATGTGAGAAATATAGCTCTCCACAAAGTAATTAAGGATAGAAATAAAATCAACATTAATAGGCTCAATAGACCAATAGGGAGGATTATAATTCTTTATGCAATTATGATATTTAACGAATTACCTTCAAGCCAAACCTTCCTAAAACATTTAGACTAAGCAAGTTTCAGACCATGATAGGCTATTGAAGCTTCCGCATATTGTTGCAATACTTATCCATCTAATATTTTCTATAAAATACTTGTATTATTTATATATTGGATGCCTGGAGTGGGTTTAGTATGTTATATTTTGTAGGTATTATTATGTTGTTGGAATAGCTTTAGAATCTGACATTTGTATACTCCTGAAAGAGCTTGCATTGCAAGTGTGTTGTAATCACCATTGATTAGATAATACATTGTGTAGGTTTTGGAGTGTGGAGTTTTTCACCTAAAAGTGTTTTCCCCGCATATATCTTGTTTTGTGAGCTTTTGATACTTTCATGTGTTACTATTTTAATAATCTTCCTATTGTGCATCTCTTATTGTAACTATAAAAGAATTAAAACTGTACAACTCTCCTCTTAGATCAACATTAGGAAGTGTTTCCACATACCAAGTTGCTTCCTTTCAATTGGTATTAGAGCTTGATCAACTTTGATTCTAGTTGTTGGGTAGAGGGATTTTGTATTGATCTTTGTTTAAGTGGGAGCCTATGCAATGGTTTTGAAATATTTGTTGTAGGAGAGATGGCTAGCATATTTGGGAGGTTTGAATTAGAGAAATTCAATGGAGGAAACTATGTTGTGGAAAATCAATATGGAGGACTTGTTGGTGGATAGATATTTATGGCTCATAACATTTGGTTCCATGCCAATGGGCATCAGACAAGAAGACTAGGATCAAATGGATTGAAAGGATAAGGGTCTCATAAGACTCTATTTTGGTGACTTTGTCTTGTTAAATAATCATGAGGAGAAAATGGTTGCAACTTTGGGAATAAAGTTTCTCAACTTTATCAAGCTAAATTCCTAGTAAATGAGTTATTCCCGAGAAAGAATCTATACTCTTTGAGGATGGAGGATGGAAGATCTATTATAGATCATTTGAATTCATTTAATATGCTCATTTTTTAATTTTCCTTTATTGGTGTGAAGCTAGAGGAGGAGGATCATTGTATGATATTTTTGTGTTGGTTACCAAGTTTGTGGGACCACCTTGTTATGGCCATTGGAAGTACCACTACCACTTTCAAGATGGATGATGTGGTTGCATCTTTGTTGTCTGAGAAGATGTGAATAAAAATAATAGAATTGATTAAGGAGGCTCTCATGGTCCATGGTAGACCCAAGGAGAAAGGAAAGAAGAAGGATAAGAAGAAATAAAATAAAGGAAGATCCAGATCTCGTGGGAGATCTAAGTCTCCTAGAAAGTCAAAGGCTTTGTCTTGGAATTACTAAAAACATGCTCACTTCCACAAGGAGTGCAAAGAGGAGAAAAAGAAGAGAAATAATTATTCTGATTAAAAAAATCCTTCTTAGGATGTTGGTGAAGCATTTTTTGTTTCCTTGGAAATGCATGCATAAGAAGATGTGTGGTTGATTGATTCTAGTGCATCATTCCACATGACCTTGCATAGGGGTTGGTTTTCTAAGTATGAATATTTTGACGGTGAGAAGGTGTACTTGAGTGATGATTCTCACTTGAATTTTTTTTGCCATTGAAGAGTTTTGATTCACTTCCATAATGGTAGAGTGAAGGGGATCAATGGTGTACTATTATCCTTGGTTTGGCATGAAACCCATTATTTGTAAGTAAATTGAATGATGTGGGTGTGTAGGTAGTTTTCTCAAATGGAGGATGCAATATGAAGAGAGGAGTTATGGTGCTTGCTAAGGGTATTCATATTGGCACTTTGTTTCTACTTGATGCATACACTGTGCAGTGCAATAGTTCTTCTATTATGAAAAAGAGATCTTCAAAGTCACTATCCTCACCATCAAAACCAATAGCAAAGAGGATTGTTACATCTACTTTTGATCATGAACATATTTTTTGGGTACCCAAGGGTGCTAATTCTATGGAGAGAAAACTTCTAGTGGAGAAAACTATGTTATGGTACCAAAGGCTTAGTCACATTGGTGAGAAGGTTCTTAGAACATTGAAAAATAAAAATCTTGCTAAGGGGATGAATGGTTGTAATCTTGAGTTTGATTTTTGTGAACATTGCATTTATGGAAAGCAAAACTATGTTCAGTTTTACTCTATTTCTCAAAAATATTCCGAGTTAGACTTGATTCATTCTAATGTATTTGATCTTGTTAATGTTTCTTTGATTTCAAAATCTATTTATTTCATTTCATTCGTTGATGATATAGTAGAAGGACATGGTTTTATTTTCTTATAAGCAAATTTGAAGTCTTTAGTAGATTCAAAGAGTTTAAAGCTCTTGTAGATAATCAGAAGGATAAAAAATATTAAATGTTTGAGGATTGACAATGGTGGTGAGTTTTTTTTGGTAGATTTTGATAGGTCCTATGAAAACATGGGATTGAAGTACATAAGACAAATCCCTACACCCCTTAGTATAATGGAGTTTGAGAGAGAATGAATATGATGTTGATGGAGAGGGCTAGGAGTATGCTAGGTGGAGATAGACTTGAACAAAAGTTTTGGGTTGAAGCTATTGCAATTGCTTGCTACCTAATTAATAGGTCTCCTACTTCAACACTTGTGGATAAGACACCCATGGAGGTATGGTCTGGTAAAAATCCCTCATTGAGACATATTTGAGTATTTGGTTGTGAGGCATATGCTCACGTGCCTAAGGAGAAGAGGTCTAAGCTGGAGAAAAATGTTGTAAAAGGTATCTTCATCAGTTATGGCATCAATGTGAAAGGGTGCAAGCTTTGGGATCCTGTGGTAGAAAAAGTTCTCTATAGCAAAAATGTGATTTTTAGGGAACTTGTTACTCCTATAGTTGTTTTATAGCTAGAGAAAGAAGAAAAGAAAGAGGATGTGGTTCATATTCCTCTTACCCTTGAGAAAGAAGAACCAAAAACATCTAATGGACCTGATGATGAGGAGAGCTTGAGTAGCTCTAAAATTTTAGATGAAGGTGAAGAACATCAACCTCAACCTTTGAGGAGGTCTACATGGATAAGGTGACAACTCAATAGGTTTGGATATTCATTGCATGATTCTAGTTGTATTTTTCCTTTGATTTCTAACATTGATGATCATAGGACTATAAGGGAGGCTATGGGTATGCATGATGCAAATTCCTAAATAAAGGTCATAGATGAAGAGATGGCTACATTAAAAAGAAATAATACTTGGTATCTGGTGTCCTTTCCCGATGGACATAAAACCTTTGGTTGCAAATGGGTGTTCAAGAAAATTTTGGTTCAGATGGTTGTGTTGGGAGATATAAGGAAACATTGGTCATGAAGGGTTATTCCCAAGTTGAGGGAATTGATTATGGTGAGAGTTTTTCTCCTATTGTAAAGCTAACGTCCATTAGATTTTTGTTATCACTTGTTTTTGCATACGATTAAGAGATTGAATAGATAGATGTGAAGACAACTTTACTTCATGGTGATTTGGAGGAAGAAATCTATATGTCAAATCTAGAGCATTACATTGTGAAAGGTACAAAAAAATTGGTTTGCAAATTGAAAAAGTCTTTGTATGGTTTGAAATAGTCACCTAGGATGTCGTACTAGAAGTTCCATTCCTTTTTGTTGAGTTTGGGATTTTTGAGATTGAGATTAGATCATTGTGTCTATTTTAATATTGTTGTTGATCACATTCTCATTATTGCAATGTATGTTCATGATATCTTGTTCATTGGGAATGGAAAATATTTGATTTCTGATTTGAAGTCTCAGCTTTTAACATAATTTGAAATGAAGGATTTAGGTACAACTAAGTACATTCTGGGTATAGAAATCAGAAGGGATAGTGTAAACAAAAAACTTTGGTTAGGCCAAATTAAGTATGTGAATTCTATGTTGGAGAGATTCAACATGGCATATTGTAGACCATTGTGTGTTCTTGTTGCGATGGGGACAAAGTTATCAATTTTAGAAAAGGAAATGAAATGTGCACATGCAACATTCTCTTACAAGTATTCCAATATCAACTTTAACCTAAGAAAATATTAGACAGATAAATATTGGAATAATATATGTCATTTTATAGAAAAGGTAAATTTAAATGAAATGTGTACCTAGCTCTTGAATTGAAGTTAGAACATGTATGTTGATGACTTGTAAGAACAATTCACCACATTATAGAGAATTAATGTCTTTGAAGTGTTAATTGCATTAAACTCTACACGTACTTGGATTTCTCTATGGATCAATCTTATAGCTCTAGATCAATATTACTCAATGTAGATCTAATCCTTTAGGAAAATCTTGATATAGTTGCATGCAAACTACTCTAATTTGGTTTATTATGATACTTGCTCTTTGTTGATTTTTAAGGACTCATGATATTTAGAAATAGCTTGGAGAAACTATCAAATTGAGTGTGTTAGCATTCTAGACCTAGTTAACTACCTTGAAAGACCAAAATTACAACCTTGGGAAAATGTTACTAGACAAGAAGCACGCATATAATGGCCTAGATGCACATTTTGATGTAAGTACTAATTTATTTTAGTGCTCCAAATGTAGATGTTCCTAGGAATACACCTTGTAAATATGGTTAATGCTTGTTATTTATGTATGTAAATTAATGCTCAAATGAATGCCTTTATAAAAACCAAGACATAATGAATAATCACATAAATGTATACAAAGTTGGCTATCCACTAATAGGAGGAAAGGGCAAGAGTTAGCAAATTGAATTTAAAAAAAATAAATTTTGCATCAGATTATAGTTTTGTGGTATCATTCTCACACTATGGGATTGACTTAAGATAGGGAATGCTAAATTTTTAATGATGAGGTGAATGTATAGTCATAGATGGGGGCAGAGCTAGGATAAGGTTGAGTGCATGAAAGTGCATGTAGGTGGAAGTGAATGATGATGATTGGGGATTGGGGAAGAAGTTAAACTTAGTACAAATGTGTGTCACATGTTGCTATGTAATTGTATTAAGATATTTCATTAAGATTGACCCAAAACTAAATAAAAATTGACATGAGCATACAATCTTTACCATTACAATTTTTAATAAATATTCTTCTTTTTATAAATAGTTGTTTGATAAATGATAACACAAATGTATAAGAATATGTATAGATAAGACTAGAATAAAATCAAATATATAGAAGTACATCTAAATAAGAATGAATAAAAATCAAGAAAGATGCCAAACTTAATATAAAAAATATACCACATGTCATTTGTAAAAATATCATGTCATTCAACCAAATGGTCCAAAACTAATTGAAAATTCAACCAAATGGTCCAAAACTAATTGAAAATTGTACTAGCACAATGGTCCAAAGCTAAATGAAAATTGTACCAGTACAATGATATAAAAAGTCATATAATTGTTGTTCTTTCTCTGAGAGGTCGTGCAATTATTTATTTTTATCGTACTTTGTGGGAAAGAGAACAGTGAATTATACCATTTTAAGTTTAGTTTTCTGGGAATCACTTTAAATATACCACAAAAATAATCTAGAAACACAACAGCTATATATTCTGATAAAGACTACCAGCAATTATACAACAGCAATGGAATATTCTTGTTGAATATAAATATCTATATTCATTCCCAACCAATCTTGTCGTACACATTTCAAGAGCATTCCAAATTATGGACAAAGAATTTCTACACGTCTTCTTCATTCCAGTCATGAATGTCTCCCACTTAGCTGGGATGAAAGGATTCGACCACCAAAGATGCTGGGATAAAGCCGAGCTAGATTAAAGTGCAAGTATCAAAGTTAGTTATAATTTGCTTTATAGATTGTTGACTGCAATCCATAGACCCCATACCCAATAGTGCTCTTCTCATCAGAATAAACCTATCACTTTTTCCATTATAAGATCTGGCTCAATTCGTACCAATTATAGCAACAAGCATTTTCCCTATAGTTTTGGATTGAGGGAACCCAATGGCAGAAGAGAGAGCACAGCCCACAACTGATGAGTTATGATTATCAAAAGAAGTTGTGTTGTGTTCTTCTCTTCTTTCATATCAATTATAGTAATAAAGTTTTTTCGCAAGGGAGGTCAATGGTAGAAGAGAGAGCGCAGGGCTGTTACAACTGATGAACATACATTAAATGTATGATTGTCAAAAGAAGCTGTGCTCCTCTCTTCTTTCATTCAATTATAATAATACAGATTTTCACTATAATTTTGAATTAAGAGAGGTCAATGGCAGAAGAGAGAGAGCACAGCTCACAACTGATGATTATCAAAAGAGCGAGCACAGCTCACAACTGATGATTATCAAAAAGGGCTGTGCTCCTCTCTTCTTTCTGTTGACCTTATCTTTGAAGAGAATACATTTAAGTGGCCACTGGTTAGGCTTGAGAACATGGTTCCATGGTTATCCTGCTACTCTATGATTTTGCTTGCATTATTTCTTAATATTCTATTTTACAATGTAACTTGTTTTTTTTGGTTTTGTTTTCTAAAGTATGGGCAATACAAGGCCAACATTTCTTTTCTTTGGGACTGCAGATACCTCTAATGAAGAATAACTTACTTTCAGCCCATAATGGCAGTGAAGAGTTCATGATAAGCTGAGCTGGATAGAGTATTTTCTTATCTGTGAGCAGTTCAGTTTATTTTCTGCTGCTAAAGGAATTCTTATTATAAAAGGTAAATATTAGAGGTAAAGAAGGGAATAACTTTGGTTTCCATTCTTTCTGTGTGCAGGCAGTCTCTGTAAAATAATTTTAATGTACGTTTTCATGGAGATGAAGAGAAAAACATTGAGAATTTAAGAGTAATTTTCTGCATCCTGGAAATTCAATGATTAGCCTAAGTTTTGAGTTTTTACATGGTTTTGCTTGTTTACAATTTCAAAAGTCTATCCTTCATTGTATTTGTCCTTTGTGTGCCTCTATGAGATATTTTGTTTGTAAAGGGTTAAGAGTAATAATTATGATGTTGTTTCCTATTTTGACTTATAAAGGATATGAGGTCTGTTCTTTAAGGTTCAGAATTATTGGTTTGTATTTACTTTGCTGGAAGATTATTTGTATTTGTAGTTTTGAATTTAATTGTGGTTAATTAGAAAGTGTAGTTTGGAAAATAATTTAATATTAAAAAAGAAATTGTGTTTATTTTAATATGTGTAGAGGGGAAAATTATATATTTCATATTTTGATTTTCATGTTTTATGTTATTTTGTGTAGTTATCATTAATGTATAGTTTTAGTATTTAATTGAATATTTTTGGGCATACTTATTAATTTTAAACATTAATCTCTAACTTTTGCATGTTGTATTTTTTAGTTAAGAACATCATTAGTCTATTTTCCAATACTTATATTCTCCTTGACAAGATTGTCCTCATGGTCACATCCTCTACATGGAATTGTAAGTTCGAGTCCATCATCTAGTATAAAGTTTTATTTTTTTTTACGTTTAATGCCAACAACTCTAGGTTATGAAAATTATCAATCAACATGTGCACCCAAATTTTCAGATTGTGTGTCTAGGTTTGTGTATTGAAAGACATCATAGTAGATCAGCTTCATTATTGATTAGTCTCAATCGTATTGGCAACTTAGTTTCAGCTTACTCAATCGTAGTTTATTGAGTATCCAATATTCTCGCTTTTCTTTGTTTTGATTTTAAATCAACCTTGAGGCATAAGTATCACTAATGAAGTTGAAGAATCTTCTATACATACATAATTGTCCCCGATTGATGCTTTTAGCACCACAAGTAGTGGCAAACATATTTTGTAATTGAAATTCTACAACAAAAACAATCATGCAACACTAGTTAGATCATATCATAAGTGTGAACTTGTCCTAATATTTAAAAACTTAATTCTATTTTCATATGCCTCTCTTCTTGAATCCAATTCTAAATTAAATAGATTTCAACTTTACATTGTATCATAGTATCTTAGCATTTAAGTTCATCTTTGCACAAAATTCCAAGAAATCCTTAATCTATCGAACCAATTTTAATTATTCTCAATCTATCTAAGCCTACAATATATATTATTTGACTTCAAATTATTTTTAGTTTAGGATTTAATTAGTAGATTAAACCATATAAAATTAATACAAGGTTACTATTATACCTAACATTGATGTTCTTTCTTGAATACAACTCATGATAGTTATTCCTCTACATCCTTGGATTCATTCTTTGTAAATGGCTTATCATCTAAGGAGATCAACAATCCATTCTTATTTGATGAACTTACATTATCCTCTTTTTTGGTACGGTGTCATTAATGATTTATTGTTTCATGATGGTTGTTCATGTTTTTCTAATGCATAATTATTAGATAACCAACAATAGATACATTTAGTTGACATGAAGATGCAATATTACATGTTAGATCACTCATATCTCTATAATATTCTCATATACATGATGGTGTTATATTAATGAATCTCTTTGGAGAAATTTTTATTGGTAGACCAAATCAATGGTTTGGTTCATGTTGTAATGACCTAGCCAAACGAGTTGAATTAGCTAACTACACAAATTAACATAATTTTTAGTATATTTCTTTCCTTTTCATACATTATGAGAAGTGAGTTAAGAAAATAAAAATAAATCCATTCCATTTGATGTTGGTATATCAAGATAAGATAGTTCATAATTTTATGGTGGAATTTGGTTCAAGTACTTCTATCATGTCTAGGAAGCTTGAAGAAGATCTAGGCTTGTCTTGTGAATTTTCCACTAAAGTTGTATAATTGAATGGTACTCTAAAAAATACTATTAAAATGGTTAGAAACTCATTTTTATCCCTCTATGCCCCATTCTAATGTTGAGGTTTTGTGAGAATATCTATGATTGATGTTCCTACCACATTCATGTTGAAGAATGAGGAAGGTTGTCTTTAATGTGTTATCATTGATGTCAACATTATGTATGATGAATTTCAAAATATTATGAAGGATGTTTTATTCTAGAAAAGGTTTTTGGCTAAGTGTCTACATTGATAGCTTTAGCACATAGTGCCTTTTGGTATTTTGGTTCACATTTGTTCACCCTATTAGATCTACTTGTGCTTTTAGTATGTTTTTCATGGATGTCACTAACATCTTATTTCAAAATTTTAGTTGTTTTGGATAAGTGGTTCAAAAGTTGCAAGTATCAGAAGTTCAAAAGATATGGTTTACATAATTTTTTTGTGTACTAGCTATTACCTAACTAGTCTGCATTCCTCCACAGACTTGAGTTAGTCATTGTGGTTTTGGCAGAATTTTTACAAGTGTTAGTACATTGTATTTTCCAATTGGTGTGACATTTTATGGTCCACATATCCTATGGTGATAATCAGCTGGAGTATTTTACTTTTTGGTTCTATGCTTGGCCAACTTAAGGTATGCAAAGAGTTCTAGGAATATTAAATATGTGTTGTAAATTGAAAAGGGAGTTGTTATAGGTCCATGTTGACCTATATTTCTTGTGTTTTTTGGTGTGAAGGAAATTTTGGTTTGAATTGGGTGCTGACAAGGCATGTTTTGTATAATTTAAGGCTACATCTAATTAGGCCAACCTAATTGATGTTTGTGATGGAGTTTGGTATATATACTAGGTTGATTCGAGTTGATGAGGCAAAGATTTTTAATGCATACATGATCTGAATACAAGCAGAGATGTTAAGTGTTGTAGAGTTGTGCAAATAAGTTGTGAGTATTGAGAAAAGGTGTGTGAATACAAAGTAGAGCAAAGACTTGTAATCTGAGTTAATCAGAGTGTGTTATAAGCTTCAAAGGAATTGAAACCAACATATGATTAGATGCACTTTCCTCAGTTCAAATTATGGTTGTGAAACCACTTCTTTGTATCCTTATTTTCTTTGTGAACAATGAGTTCACTTGAACAGTGAGTCCTCCTGGTAGTGGGCCTTTCTATAATATATTGTAACCAGTTATAACATATTGTGAGTTAATCCTCACTGTGGTTTTCCCTGCCTTGGGTTTTCCACATAAAAATCTTGGTGTTCATGTATTGTGCACATGTTATGGATTGTTCATACTTTTATTCCTTATAATTGTTAAGTACACTTTGAAAATTAGATGGTTAATAATTGGATGGTTTAATAGAATACTGATTCACCCTCCCTCTCAATATTTTGGGTGTTCAACAATTGGTATCAAAGCTTGGTTCCTTGGAAGAAGCTTGACTGATTTGGGAAGATCTTGGAATTTGAACTCATGGCTCCATAAGTTATTTTTGCTATTGGATACATAGGAGAAGATTGCATTTTTTACAAAGATGGATAACTCAAAGTTGCTCTTGAAGACCTAGAAAAAATTGAAGTTGAAAATAGAGATTTGAAGGAAAATATTAAACAAGGAAATGAATGCATCAAAAAATTGAGAGAAAATCAAGAAATTTAGAGAAAGACATAAGGAGGTCAATGAACAATTGAAACAAGAAAATGAAAGCATCATCAGACTAAAAGTGCAAGTGGAAGAAAAAAGGAGAATTGAGGAATGTCTTAATGCAATGGTAAAAAGCAATATTGATGAATGCACAAGGCTTGGACAAGAAGTGGTAAATATGAGATCAGATCTAGAGAGAAAGCAAGAATTTATGAGGATAAATTCAATAAAATTTCTACAATGCTTGATGAGTTAATTGTAGGACAAAGCACATCCAAAGATAAGGTTGGTTTAGGACTTGAAAAGGAGAACACTCAAAAGTTGATTAGATACCTAATGTAGAGATGAATGAAGATAAGAACAACAATGGAAAGTTCTAGAATCAAAGAAACAATGCTAGAAGACCCCCATTAGACAACCAAATGCTCAAAGGTACTCATCTTTCAATTGCATCTATTATTTTTGCAATAAATTTGGACATAGAGCAATGGAATGTAGAAATAAAATGAATCATAATTTTCCATTCTTTACTGGTCAATGCTTTACATGCAAGAGATTTGGGCACAAAGCAACTGAATGTAGAGGTCAAATGATGAACACATACAACAATGGTAGAATGATTCAATATTTCAATGGTTACTGCTATTTATGCTATGGATTTGGATGCAAGGCTAATCAATGTAGATTAAGAATGAATGAAAGGAATAATGCTCAGAGAAATATCATATTCAACAGTTGCAATAGATTTCGACATATTGCTAGATTTTGTACAAGTGAAAATTCAAGAAAGGATAATCTAGCAAAAAGAAATGAACTAGTTCAAAATATTGATCTAAATGAAGTAAAGAAAGAAATGGAAAAGATTTGGAGAAAGAAAGAAGAACCTAAGAACAAGGAAAATAAAAGACTACAAATTAATCTGTACCACCCTCCAATACAGATAATTCCTCTGAAAATTGAACCTAGGCACTAGCTTAGGGGGAGCAATGAAAAATATCACATAGCCCCCTATTGATATGAAGTTTCATGGATTGGAACAAAGATATGAGATGGAGAAGGAAAAAATAGATCTTTTGAAGAAGACTTCGGAAGAAAACATGCAAATGTGGAGATTTGCGAAGCAATTTAAGGTTTGTTGTTGCACAAAGAAGGTTTTACTAGCTTTACTGTTTGATGAGTTAAACATGAATCTAGGGTAGAATTAGAGGGATTATACCTATCCTTAGTCAATTTCATTCACCTTTATGCATTTGGAGCAAGTAGTGTTAATTAAAGTGAGTTCAAGAGTTTGAAGGTGATCTAAGAAGCAGTATTCAAACCCTAATTCTGTTGAGCAAGAAAAATGTATTTACCATTGTCTAAAGTTGAAATAGATTTTTTTTTAAGAATTTGAATTTAGTAGAGATGAAAAAACCAATAGTGGTAAATGTGAGTGAGAAACCCCAACTAAAATTCAAGAAATATCCCATGAAAATATTTGATAACGACCCACTTGGTGCATTTTCAAGTATTCCATATAGGGTTTTTCCTACTGAGGATGTTAGGGAATACATCCCTAGGAAGATGAAGAATACAACCATACAAAACTTATAGACCTATGGATTGGCCTACTTATTGGAGATAATTTTGACATCAAACCCATTGAAGAAGAAATTGGATCTCTGGTAGATCTTTCCATGCTTCGTCTATGACGATGATCTTAAGTATGTGAGAATACCATTAAGCAAAGTGCATGATAAATTCTTATGGATTGATATGCTTGGATTGATAACTAAGGAGGGTATATAGGAGACTACTAGAATTTGTGACATCAAACCTATACCTATGTTGAAATTTATAAAGAATGAGGATGTAATGGAACTGACAAGAGCCACATTTGATCAAAGGGCTCTCACTGTGAATACCATACAAAATCTTGTTGTAAGATATGCAGCTATGGTCATTCGATACAAGATATACTACACAAACATAGAGAATTATGTGTCCACCATAGCAATTCATGTAGCTCATGAAATGGTGGAAAAAGGAAAGGACTATATTTTTTGTGAGTTGCTTGTTGTTCTATTTTCTAAAGGAGCTTCTAGGAAGAAGCAATATTACATGGAGTAGAAACAAGTCTGTATCCCATCAAATATTTGAACATATATACAAAATAGGTGATATGAAAGCTCAAGATGAGGCACTTACTATTTTCTTCATAGTATTTTAGAAGATAATGGATGAATGAGAAAGGATCCCTAAGTCTATAGTGGAAAAATATCGAGATGATATCACATTTTTGGTCAAAATTGATGAATGCATCATTGAAGTCGTGGAACCCATAACTATCTAGATTCAACCGCTTGGATATGAGATCATAGAAAATGAAGCAGATGGTTATGTTGGTATCCTATTGAATAGTCCTAAGGACCCTACTCAATAAAGACATGGAATGTATGAGGAGAAATCTATGAAAGTACACATGGAACTAAAAAAGCCTAAAATAGAGAAGAAGGTGACAAAAGTGGTGCATGACTATTTCAAGGAAAGAGGACTCACAGATGAAGAAATACAAAAATTGAAATAAATTGAAAAAGGAGAAGAAAGCATAGCAATTGGGACCACCAGTCCTAGAAGATCATGAAGAACTACTTCCATTATTCCCTCTAGTATTCAATAATCCTCTAAATCAATTTCTACCTTCAACAAAACAAAGAGAATGGAGACCAGTGCTCTTCCAATAGAAGAACTTTAGGAGGAAGAGGCCACAAGGCGTAGAAAGAGAAATAAAACTAATTTGACAACCTCCACTATCACTACATCAAAAAGAATAAAATAAAAGGCTAGGAGAGAAAAGGACTTAAGTGTACAGTCTGAAGAAGAAGAGGAAGAGGAAGAAGATTCTCTAGTGACCCTCAAAAGAGGTGACACTATTTCGAAGAAAAAAAGAACAAATATTTTTGATACTTCTAATAAAGAAGTTGAGAAGGAAAAAGAAGCCTTTTGGATACATGTACATAAGCAGGTAAAGGAAAGAAAGAAAAAGAAATCAAACACAATAAAACTAGAAAATAAAAATAAGAGGATAAAGAAGACATATATGGAAAGAACACTCAGTCCAATGATGTTGGACTCATTATTCAAAGTTATGTTGCATCATGAGATGTTGGAAGAAAAAAATTATTTGTACAAAAAGGAAAATGAGGAGAATAGAACCACAATAATAGAAGCAATTATCAAATTCATTGTCACAATGGAGGTAGATATGGAGAACATTAGGAAGAAAGTTCTTGATGTTGTGTGGAAACTCTTGTTGGAAAAAAGAAAAGAATCCAACGAAAGGAAAGCTTAACTCAGCTCAAATGTTGTGGAGAAAATTGGATTTTCTCTATCTGATGTTGATAAGGCCACACTAGCCCAAGTAATTAGTGAAGAATTTAGAACAAAATGAAGGATCACACTTCTAATGGGAAGAGTTCAAGATCAAATTGAGAAAATGTAGAAGGAAATAGAAGAAAAGGTTATTGATATTATACAAAAGTATGAAATGATTTACATTGCCTCTACCACCAAGGGACAAGATCCGAAAAATGAAAAAATAGGTGGTACTCATACAAAATAAAATATGAATAATATTCCTTTGGATATAGATGGGTTAGTGCAGGATTATGGAGGTCCAAACTAGGCCCTTAAGTGGCAATGAAATTTTAGAAAAATAGAGAGGCAATTTGATATAAAAATTTGAATAGGTTATTAAAATAATTTAAAAAATATGTAAGAATATAATTTTTAGAAAATTGAATGTATTTTCTAAGATACTAGTCCTTGTTTGGAAAAAAGTAAATCTATTAGGTGAAAATTTAAAATTTCAATGCAGTAGTACTAAATTTTCAAGAAGAAAATGAAAAGCAGGTGTATGTCTGACCAACCTAAGTACAAGAAAAAAATACTATTTATTTTGAAACTTTCAACATAAGTGGAGGACCCATGCCTAGATGTGCCACATTTTTTTGTATTTTTTTTGCAAGTAAATAATTATTTATGAATTTTTTATTAGAACTTTTTAAAAAATATTAAAACTTGTTTGTCTGACCACCATAACTTGGTCAAAAATTTATGAAATTTAATTTTTCATTTTTTTATCCTATAGTATGGGAAGCATAGAATGTGTTTCATCTTTTGGATTCAAAAAATGTGATTTTTTTTTAGAATTATAGATATTTCTCAATCAGCCTATCAATTAGAACTTTAGTCATAATACACGTAGAAAATTAATAATAATTATTTATTAAACTCAAAATAAGGCATATCTTATATTGATGGAAAGTTGAAAATTTTCTCAATAAAACATTTTAATTTCAACAATTTTGGATAAATAAAATGTCATTAGCCATTTTTTGTCATATCACCACTTTTTGGACCCCCATGATCCTACACTCACCTAGATGAAACAATGCAAGAAAATGTTGAATATGAGAATATTGTTGAGTTCAGAGAGGAAACTACAAAGGATGACACTTACATCCCTCGGGTATCTCAGGAGACTGTAGATCAAGGCCACTCAAATACATTTGTTCCTCTAGTAGATACAAAACAAAACATTGGTGAAGGTGGGAAGCATGATACTATCAATTATCAAAGGCATGAGGATGAAGAGAATCAAGAAGGAGAGAATTATGGTGAAAAGGAAGGATAAGGAGATAAAAATGAAGATAATGAGAAAGGACAAATGGACAAGAAAGAAGGAGATAAAGAAAACAATAAAGATAAGATCTTCGATGAAGAAGAAGAAGAAAAGGCAGAAGAAGAAGTTTCCAATACTGGAAAGAATGAAGACGTAGAGAAGTTTGAGGATTTACCTAAGCCCTTTGGTGAATCCTCTTTTGGTAATCCTTTAGAAGGTTTGATTTCTAAACACTTAAAGTTTCAACTAGTTGTTTCCTCCCAATTATTGCAATTTCCCATTGAGCAAGGCAGTGTTGCTCTAGACAAGATATCTCCTATACAAAAATTGTAGCTAAGTGATGTGTTTAATGCATCAACAAGAAATGAAATCATTGAAACATATCAAAAGAGTAGTGAGTTGATAGATGAAGCTGTAAAACTATTCTAGGAGATCATTCCAAGAACTAGTGTTGATACTTCTTTGCTTGTAGTGGAAAATTTCAAATTATTGTTTGATTCCTTTAAGGAATATGCCTCAAGATTGAAAAGAAAAGAAAAAATAGAGGTTGAGTCAAGGATTAAAGAGAAGAAGCTGATGGATATCATAGAAAAATGTGGATTGATTGAAGGAAGTACTAGTTTGCAAGGGTGATGCAAAAACACTATTTTTGTATTGCATGAAGTGGTCAGACACCACACAAGGGATAAAAGATGAAATGAACTTGATTGAGTCTCAGATAGCTAATGCATCAAAAGATTATGATTTGGTACTAGACAAAGATGATAAGACATGGGTAGCTATAATGGAATTCTTCATTTTTCATAACCAAATGAAGAGATTATCAGGCAGCTTGCAAAGCTAAGATATTTGGTAAAAACAAAGTATATATCTATCTCAAGTGTCCTTGCTAGTACTGAAAAAATATCAAAGATAAATCTTACCCCAGTACTGGAGAAGGAAAAGAAACATTGATAGAGCTTGAGTCTCTATATAGAATGCTTGCAACATCAAAGAAGAGCTAGGAAGAAGGAAAATTTTCTTGGCAATTTATTCTTTAGAAGCTTCAAGGGTCAACATCTTCAAGTTGACCATTTCCATTTCTATTTCTATATGTATTTCAATTTTCCATTCTTTCATATTTGTTGTACATATGTGGATGTATTAGGAGTTTTTAGTTAGCTTCATGAGGGGGACTTAGTTTAATTTGTACATATGTCTTGAGGGGAGCACCCTTTTCCCTTGATGTCAAAGGGGGAGAGATGCTTGTAGAGAGATACTTGTGGATAAATGTTTTATTTTGGAACATGTTGCCATCAATGAAAAAGGGGGAGATTGTTGAAATAATTAAGAAGGTTGTCACTAACGAGTTATCATTGATGTCAACACTACATGATGAATTCCAAAATAGTATGAAGGATGTTTTATTCTACAAAAGCTTTTTTGGCTGAGTGTCTACACTAGTAGCTTCAACACATAGTTCCCTCTAGTATTTTGGTTTGCACTTGTTCTCCCTGCCAAATCTACTTATGCAGTTCTAGTATGTTGTTCAAGGATGTCACGAGCATCTTATTTCAAAATTTTAGTTGTTTTGGATAAGTGGTTCAAAAGTTGTAAGTAACAAAAGTTTAGATGATATGGTTTACATAGTTTTTCTATGTACTGGCTATTACCCAACTAGTCCACATTCATCTACAGATTTGATTTAATCATTGTAGTTTTGGAAGAATGTTTACAAGTGTCAGTACATTATATTTTCTAGTTGGCATGACATCTTTTGGTCCACATATCCTATGGTGATGATAAGTTGGAGTATTTTACTTTTTGGTTTTTATGCTTGGATGAATTTGTTGGTAGATGGCTAGCACTCTCCTAGGGATTCGTGACATGGACTAACCACCTTCCATGGATTCATTAACTTTGGTAGTTGTATTGGGAATTAACAAGTCGATATTTTGGTGCAACGACAACTATGGGCCAACAATTGGTATCAGAGCCAAAAGTGTCAGGTTTGAATCCCCTCAGGTAATGTTGAGGAGGAGTTTGTTGGCAGATGGTTAGCACTCCCCTTGAGATTTGTGACATGAACTAACTATGGATCCATTAACTCTAGAAGTTGTATCAGGCATTAACAAGTTGATTTTTGGTGCAATGACAACTGTGGGCCAACAGACTTAAGGTATGCAAAGAGTTATGAAGATTAAACATTTTTTGTGAATCGAAAAGGGAATTGTTATAGGTCCATGCCAACCTGTATTTCTTATGTTTTTGGGAAAGAAGGAAATTTTGGTTTGAATTGGGTGTTGACAAGGCACGTTTTGTATAATTTAAGGCTACATATAATTAGGCCAACCTAATTGATGTTTGTGATGGAGTTTGGTATATATAATAGGTTGATTTGAGTTGATGAGGTAGAGATTCTTAATGCATACATGATTCAAATACAAGAAGTGATATGCAGTTTTGCAGATTTGTGCAAATAAGTTGTGAGTATTGAGAAAAGGTGTGTGAATATAGAGCAGAGCAGAGACTTGTAATATGAGTTAATTAGAGTGTTTTATGAGCTTCAAAGGAATTGAATCCAACATATGATTAGATACACTTTCCTCAATTCAAATTCTAGTTGTGAAGCCACTTCGTTGTATCCTTTTGTTCTCTATAAACAATGAGTTCACTTGTATAGTGATTCTTGCTGGAAGTAAGCCTTTTTGTAATATATTATAACTAGTTATAAAATATTGTGATTTAATCCTCACCATGTTTTTTCTTTCCTTTGGTTTTCCACATAAAATTCCTAGTGTTCATGTGTTGTGTGTGTTATGGATTGTTCATGCTTTTATTCCTTATAATTGTTAAGTACGCTTTGAAAATTGGATGGCTTAATAGAATATTGATTCACCCCCCCTCTCGGTATTCTAGGTGTTCAATAATTCACCATATTATTACTACCAAAATGGGGGAGCTAGTTATCACTAGATTATAGCCATATGCTCCTAACCACTAGATATGGAGCATGTGTGAAAATTTTATCTAAACCCCTCAGTATGCATCATATTAAAATAAAACCTATAGTCCATAGAGACTGGGGTAATTCATTTGTAAGAGAGAATGAATTATTATCTCTTGATTTCTATGATGAAATTCATACAACCAATCATATCCTAAGTAAAAAACATAACACATGGTACTTATTAGAAAATGATCAAGAGAATTGTCTTCATCAATTATTTGAGGAAACTAGTTTTGGAGCATATATGATCCATGATATGGATTCATCTATTTTAAAGACAATAAAAAATAAAGAAGATGACAATAGAATATGGAAGTTGTACTTTGATGGCACAAGTTGTAGGATGACCACTAACAGTAGTGAAAAACTAGTCTCACTACAAAGAGAGATATACAAATATTCCAACTAGTTACAATTCAATTATACTAGAAATATAGTGAAGCATGAAGCTCTAGTTCAAGGCTTAATGTTGATGAATAAAAGAGACATTAAGATATTATAAATCTATGGTGACTTAGAGTTGGTAATAAAAATGATAAGATCATAATGCATGGGAAATAAATATCTCATGAAGGCATACAATTAATGCATAAGGGATATAATAGAACCATTTCATTTCATCAATTTAGAGACTATTTCCAAAAAAAGGAAGAATATAATGGTAGATAGAATGAATTTTATTAGTTCACCTTTTCATCCAACAATGATCTCATTGAAAAAAAGGGATGGTGTAAAATTTGTGTATTAGATCTATAGTGTAGAAAAGTGTACTCCTTTACATTTTCACACTATGTTTGGGTCCCTTTATTAATTGGACTTAATTAAGCTTCTAATTTCCTAAATTATGCATTCCAAAGCCTTATTATTCTTTTTTTTCCAAAATGGAAACTGACATTAAACAAATGCTAACATTATTTTAAACACCTTGGAAATTCTGTGTCTTGGATTTAGGTCCTAGGACCCATTCTCCCAAGGGAGAATGGGTTCTCCTTAAGTGCCATGACCCAATTTTTAATATGTTTTTGGTGGAATTTTATTGATTCAAATTAAAGTTTCAAATGTCAGCTTGTAGAATCTATTTTTTGGGAAATTAGATAAACACCTATAAATACATAGTTATTTTATCAATTCAAAACATCTAGCATCAAGACAACTTTCACAAGAGAAAATATTATTGTCAAGAGCATTGAAGAGAATATTTATCAAGCATCTAAAACAACATTGAAGATCATATCATCATTTCAATGTTATGTGTGTTCATATTATGTTTTGGATCTAACATTGTGATGTAGGTTTCAAGTATTCAAGTGTCAAATCAAGCAATCATTCAAGCCAATTAATGTAAGATCCAATCCTTAGAGAGATGTGTTGGACTTCAAGGTAGCCATTAAGGGTTTGGTGAGTTGTGACATATTTTTTCATTCATCAATCCTTGTAATTTTGTCGTTATCTTTCATTATGAAGGTTTAATTACCAAACCAGGGTTTGACAAAGGCAAACACCTATTCATAAAAAATAAACAAATTTTCCCTCTCTTTGTGTTTGTAGATTTGCAGGTGAAGAAGGAATAAAATAGGATCAAAAGTGAAATTTTACAAGTTTTTCAAATTTTTCATCAAATTTTTCAAGTCAAAAAAACTCATTTGCAAAATTTATTTCTAAATTTCTGATAGTGGAATCCAGAGGAATCAAGAGTACAGATTCGAGATTAGAGAACTGTGAAATCAATTTTTGAATCCATGTATAGAGACCCATTTTCCCTAGGGTGAATCTATCCCAACAGGACACTCAACAACCACTTTTGGTGATAGGTACACTTTAGTTTCTTCTTCTCAAATATGTTTGAAAGTTGTAGCCTCTATTTGTGTTATCCTTTAAATCTACATTTCAAGTTTCACATCACATAATTTAGTTCATTAGGAATTTTATTTTCATCTCCCAAAGGTGCATCTCAGTCATATTAGTCATTTTTTTTCATAATGAAAAATCAAAGATCCCCCATCCCCATAAAGTTGGCTCACCTCAAGGTTGAAAGTCAATTCTACCCTTTGGAGAGATCTCTCCTTTTTCCATTTGAAACTAGGAAAAGTGAGGGTGTGTTAGGTCATCATTTCATTTTGGTGAACCATTTATTCCCCCTCATCCACTTTTTGATGTTTCATATTGGTGAACCCAACATTCTTACACTATAAGCTTTTTGATTTGGAGATCCTTCAAACCCTAGATCTAGGATTTTGCATTAATTTGCACTACATTTCATTTAGGGTTTTCAAAATTGCATTAGTTTGCATTCCATTTAGCAAATTTTAAAATTACATCTTGCATTGTTTGAAACTTCAAAAATTCAAAAATTGGCATACATATTGCATTCATTTTACATCATAGTCTACATATTAGTGTTTTTCATTCATTTATATTAGAAAATTCAAATAAGATTGCATCTAGAAAGTTGTCATTTTGCTTGTTGTTTGTCATCAAATTTCACTCGCATTTCATCATAAATTATTGGAAATCTATAACTAAAAGTGTCTATTTAAAACCTAAATTAGAGACCTTAAATATCAACTTAGAAACTTATAATTTAATTTTTTAAACCCCTATGCAAGGACCCATTCACCCTAAGGAAAATCTAACCTTATATTGGGCATTTTCTAAATTTTTGTACATTAATTTGTCTCTATCTTTCTTACATCTTCTTGTTTTCAGATCTTAGTTTCAATTTCTAGAGTTACAATTTTTTGAACTTGTTTGCATTCAAGTTGATTGGTCAATACAAGTGCATGTTTCAAACATAAATTTTTCATTCACAAGACATCATTTTTAGTTTCTTGCATTCAAAAATCAAAAAATTCTTGCATGTCAAATCTGAAAATTGCTTTATCTTTTTACATTCTTGTATTGTGCTTCCTATTTTTGTGTGTTTGCTACATTTTTTTAGTGATTTTGGGGCACCCTTTTGGTTTGGTGAAACTTTTATGAGTATTACAACTTGTTTCCCTATTGCTAATACTTTAGTGAGACATAGTTTGAGACTCATGGCATCCTATGTCGATACATCCATTGCGGATCTTGTGTTTTCTAACTCTTTCACTCATAGTGTTGACACTAGTCAACTCATGTTGGAATCCATACCTAAAATAACATGTCCTATTACCTCCAATCCCATTGATGTTGAAACCATCTCTGCTCATGTTCCTCAAGAAAACTTGAAAAAATGGATAAATCCTTAGAAAAAATTCAAAACCTTGTGAATGTTGAATATATTGTTGGTTTTATGGTTCCTATCATATATAACATGAGGATAATGCTCGATAATGAACTAGGAATAAGAATTGTGTGAATATTAGCTCATATCATTGATGATCATGTTCCTACAATGGCTAGTTGTGCTCAAAATTTGGGATACACTCAAAGTTAGGGTGGAAATCAAATTCGCCCCCTACAACTGTGGTCTCTATTCCTATATACACTCATTCAATTGTTACTACAACAAGACATCCAACTAGCAACATTAATCCAACTTTGGCTATGTCCACTAGGAATCCTTTTAGCTTTGTGAACTCAAACATTATATCTCCTAATCCATCACCTCTCAAACACTTACAATTCACTTTCCCTCCTAACACATATATACCTCCACCTTATTCACCTCCATCTCAAAACAAAACGAATGATTTCATCCTCAACCAACTTTTTCAAAATGTGTCATCCCTCTAACAATAAATTTCCACATTGAACCAAAATCAAAATTCCCAACTTTCACAATATGTCAAATGCAACCCATTGTCACTGGAGATATTGAAAGCACAAATTCCACAAGGCATAGATATTCCTATATTTGAGAAATATGATGGTAAATGAGATCCTAGAAACCATGTCTTGACATACACATCATTATGTAGTGACTTCATTTTCAAAGGCAAGCTCTTGGCTAAGCTTTTCCCTAGATCCTTGAAAGACATAGCCTTGGAATGGTTTTACTCTTTGTCGAATAATTTGATTAGTTAATCCAATGAAATTTTTGATGTGTTCCTCAATCATTTCCAAGTACACATTGGTCCTAAGATGGCCTTACCAGATTTAATGTAATGTAAACAAAACAAAGATGAAAAGTTCATTGATTTCATAGCATAATACCAATTGTGTTACTCACAAATCAACATTAAGATTATTGATGCTAATCTTCAAAGAATGTTCATTGAAAAATTAAAAACAAAAAAAATATATTTAAGATAAGCTTGGGATGGTGAGATTCCCTTCATTCACTCACTTATGCAAAAATCTTTGTGGCTATCAAAATTTGATTAATCATTGTGAAGCGAAAACTTCCTCCAACCATCCTAAAAAATATGACTTCATGGCTCATGCTAATTTCCAACATTTCAAGGAAAAAAAAAATACTTTATACAAATAAAATTTCCTAAAAAAATTTAACAAGTTCAATCTCAAGTGGCTGATATAAAAACAACAAATACATATCAATTTAGGGATAGGAATAGATAATTTACCCTGCTACCCATACCCTTCATTCCAACATGTTGCAACTCATGGGTAAGAACTTAATTTCCTTACCTCCTATTAGAACCCCTAATCCTACTAAGCCTTTACCCCCCAACTATAATCCAAAAGCCTTTTGTCATTATCACTGAAAAAATGGACACAATACTTAATGATTTATGCATCTTAAAAACATTTTGTGAGACCTCATTGATTCTAATCACATCCAGATTGGCAGTGCTAATGATCAAGGAAATGAGTCTATTGCTCCACCTAACCAAAATTTGCAAATCTTTACCAATCCAATGCCAAATCATAACATCTCATTTGTCAAAGCTAGTGACACCAAGAATGATGTGATGAATGTTGATAACATACAAAATACAACTGATGATAATATGAGTGATAATTAATATGATATATATGCTATGATATGATACATTAGAATTCAACCTTGTAAAAGAAAAAGAAAAATATCTCTTGACATTGCTTTCTCAAAAAATGATATAATTAAACATGCACCTGATGGTCCTCTTTACATAGCTAGAAGAATCAATGAAAAGCCTACCAAAGGGATATTAATTGATCTTGTTTGTCTGAGGTCTTAGGGCTGCTATACATCATAGTGGTTTTAATCTTATGTATTGCCATGGGAATTTCTCATTGGATTTATTTTGGCTTGAACCTATGGAACCTACTAAGCCTCATGAGAATTTTTTTTCAAATCTTACCAAAATTTCAAGGAAAAGTACATAGAAAAATTATCTCTTAGCAATATCCCTCAACCCATGCTTGAGTCTCCTATCATTGATGAAACCATTATTGAACCAAAATCCCTTATGAGTAACCAATACAAATCCTCCACCTATTTCCTATAAAAGAAGAAGAGATGATTATATAATTCCCATTGTGTCTCCTAAGATCAAACAAGTTTATAAAACCAAAGAGAAAGTGGTTGACCAACCCTCAATGGTTCCTTCCATTCCTCCCTTGTGGGAAGTAAATAAATCTATGGTTGATAAACCTGCTCTTACACAATCACAACTTGAAAAACATGCAAAAAGAAATAGAAATGCTAAAGAGTATAGGTGTAGTCATCGTGTTATTGCTTGTAAGTTAAAAGAAGAGAACAAACAAACAAATCAAGACCAAAATTTAACTCAAACAAAGCATGATGATCCTCCACCTTCGCTACAACAACAAACACATGAAACCTATATGGATATTATGATTAGACTTCCTATAGTGATTAATTTGGATTATGATGATGAGATTGTTAAGATTGATGAGGAAGTGTATAATGAGATGAATTTATTCTTTTACTCTTTGATGAGCTTAGATGATAACAACCATGATGATCCTCCTAACAAGAGTGCATCACCATGTGTTGAACCTAGTGATTGTCTTAGTTCGATACTCATTTTTTCCCATTTGGTTAGTCATCCGCCTTTCGTATATGATGAACACAATTGGGATGCAGATGACTTGCTTTAGGTTAGATCACATGTGTCATACTATTTGTATGTCTTCCTTTTCATGTTCTTTGTGTGATTGCATGTGCATAATGTGATCCCTCACACTATTTTTCTTGACATGTCTTTATGTTTTTGAGCCTACTTTGAATGACCCTTGTCACTTTTTTGGTGAAAGGATATAGAGGAAGTGAATGTATCATGAAATTATTCTATTTCTATCTACATTCTTATATTTTTTGTGACCATTTTATTTTTCATTTGTCTTGTGTTTCCTTTTGGGGTAAATGCAAAGTGTCAAGACATTTAGGTCTCTTCCATGTTGACCCAAAAGGATTCTCTTTTGTTTTCACTCTCTATGCGTCATTCTTCCTTTGTGCTCATTGTTCCATGAGTTATTTGGGGAATGATGATGATTTGAAGCTCGAATATATCACTAAAGAAAAGACATACACTGGCCCCAAATCCATGGATCCCTTGTGTTATCTTAGGATTGCATATGGGGGGAAACCTCCTTTTCATGACGTAGCTTTATTTGGAAACATATGTTTGGCATAGTTGTTTCCAAATAAGCTCTCATGTTTCTTTCATCTATTAGATTTTATCATATTCTACTTTAAAGTAATTTCTCACAACATGGTGTTTATCAATTTCTTTAAAGTGGGGGGATTATGCCTCCTTCTTGTTACTTGCTTGATGTCATGACCTCTTGTTTAAAGTGTGGTCTTCTTATTTCGTGTGATGTGTCTTCTTGTTGGTTACATTGGGATTGATGTCCTTAAAGAGTGTGACCTTTATTTACATATGACATTCCTCTTAGTAGTAATGCTATGGCTTGCATTCCCTAAGGTGCAAATATTTTATCTCTTGACTAGTCCTCTCTTGATGGTGACATCGAGCATGGTGTTCCCTAAAGCGAGACCTTTCATGCACTAATAAAAACCCATTTGTCTATCTTAAACCAAAAATTTTGGCCACTAAGCATAACACAACTTGCTTGGTGGTGCCCTTTTTTCATGAGTGTCTAGCATAATGCAACTTGTTAGCCTTGTGATTGTCATATGTGGTTCCTTATAAAAGTTATCAGGGAGTGTAAATTTTGGTATGGTTAATGTATGAGAGCCTATCTAGACCTAGCATGAATTTCCTATCACCACTTGTTTTGTTTGTGGTGGAACCCTCAAAATTTTTCATGTTCCACTTATCTGAAAATGCTTTGTCCTAGGTGCCATTCTGGTCTAGTGCGACTAGGGTTTAGGTTTCATGTGGAGAATGGTATTACTTTGAAGATTTTTATCCTTTTCTAAACCCTTAATCTTTTGTTTTAATCTTGTGTTGATTGTCACCTATTTTTAGTCATGTTATAAATTATTGAGTCATTAGAGTTCATGAAGTGACTGACCCCTTGGGGTTATAGTTTTCCTGTCACCCTTTACTAAAAAATTTCATGCGCCTAAGTCTAAGTAAATATTTATTTTATAAGGTTGATTATTCGGCCTTTTTTGGCCTCTACATCCTTTTAAAGAAAAGTTATTAATCTATTGATACCTTATCGTGCATTGTTCTAGGAGGTCCCCTCTTTTAAAAAAACTTGGTGCATGTGCAAATTTTAGTTACTTATGTGATTGCTCATCATTGAAGCTATTTTTGTCATCAGGTTCATTACCACGATGAGTGATAAGCCTATGGTTTTCTTTTGCATCACATGTTACTGAAAGTTGTTGCTCTTCATGATTAGTTACCATGAGGAGTGATATGGTTGTATGCCTTTTGTATTGCTTATCGCTGAAATATTTCAGCTTCTCAGTTCCATTTCAGCGAAGCATGATGGACATTGTCTTTTCCTTATATCACATCGTCATGGAAGTATTTCATGGAATTTTTCAAAATTTTCAACAAGCGATGGGAATGTATTGAATGGAGTGGTATAATTTTTCCACTTGTATGCACCTGATGCTATTGTTGGTTTCTCCCATCGTTGAAAGCACTCTCAGCTCCAATTTAGTTATGGAACTATGCAATAGCTTGTGGTTATGTTGTGGCACCATTGTAAAATTCTCACTAAAATAAAAATGCAACCTTGCCACATTTCTATGACAAGTGATGAGGGATATGCTAGGGAATATTCTCTCCAGAGGGGGCATTTTTGCTCATTGTCGAAGTTTGGACATAACTTCAGGGTAGTACCATGATGAGCAGTGATGTCCAAAATGTATTGTGAGTTAGTGGATGGCTACATAAGAATTTCTTAGGGCATCATCATTATTTTAAGGAATAGTTGTTAAAGCATGAAGTGATGGATAAGGAGAGATGTTGATTATTTTTTAAATCAAAAGGGATCGATGGTTGGGGTTTAAACTAGAATGGCTACTTGTCAATTCGCTAGCGTGAGCAATCTATCAACCATTAATGGTCAATGCACTCCAATTCAGAGTCATAAAGTGGGTTGCTAAGTATTTTTCTTTCACAATTGCAGTCATTGTGAGAAAAGGAACTGGCTAAGTGAAGAAGAAGGGAGAGTAGAGCTCCTGGTAAGGAAAATTCCAAAGAACAACCTACTAATTTTCCTGAGTAACTTAATTTCTTGGCCTTTGTGGGTAATTTGTGCATTTAGTAGCTTGGAAATTGGGTGAGTAGCTAGGGTTTGTGATCAAAATTATCATTTTTGTCTATTCAAAAGGAAATGAAGTTAATGTTTAAATGGTTTGGGGTAGAGAGGTTAAAATTTGTTTTTTTTCAATCTAAACCCTGTGAATTAAGTAATTGTGGCTACAATTCCTCGTTATTCGAAACCATAGTTTTATTGCGTAGTAAACATGAGAGAACCTGATTAGTCTTATGATAATCCTAAAAGAAAACCTACTCAAAAAAGGGTTAAGATACCTAAACCCCAAGATGACCAACCTAAACATGAAGTAGTGGAAAAGCCTGCAAAGAAAAGGATTGTAAAGAAAGCTCAACCTAGGTTTATGGAAGAACCACCTAAGGATCTGAATACATAAATTAAGAAGGTGGGAAAAAGAAAAATTGGTGAAGGGGATTTGATGTCTCATTTGAAGACTTCCTCTAGGATTGGTGATGGTGCACTTCCACAAAGTGGTTGGGACTTATTTCTCTATTATTTCAATAGGAGAATTGCAAATCACCCCACTTGCAACTTATGGACTTGTGACATAGGAAAGTTGGTATGCCCCAATGTTTTTGTGGAGGTGGATTTAATGCTTGAATTGGCAAGGTGTTGTGATCCATTCAATAGAACAATCAAGAGATTTCTAGATTTTGTTCCTATGTTGGAACTCTCAAGGAGCCAGATAATGGAGGCTTTTCAGTTGAATCCATCTTCCTCTCAGTCCAATTTCCGTAAGCTATACAATGAATATGAGAAAAATAATTTTGGGTATAGAAAGGGTGTCTTTCCTATACATAGGAGGTGTGACTTGAAAAAAAATAGTGTGCCTTTCAAACCCCATGAGATGGAACCATTTTATTGTATTGATTTTAAAGATTATTTCAAAAATACAAATTATGCATTGTGTCAAGTTTTGCATAAGTATGGCATTAAGATGGATATTTCTTTGATGACCCTAGCAATCGATATTCAACACAAAAATCAAAACAAGGTTTGGAATTATGCTTCCTACACTATTGAGCATTTGCATGAGGACTTGATGAAGTTGAAAGATGCAACTCCTCCATTATCATGTAGACATTATTCTTTGTTGATGCACTTGCTATTATGGAAGAGAAAAAAGGTGATGAGGAATTTTATATAATTAAGAGAAAGAGATAACATGGGAAATGAGTTGCTAGTGTAGATGTGGACACATATTTGGGATGTGCATTGTCCACACTCTGATTACACTATGTTTTGCAATGTGTTCAAATTCTTTCTACTAGAGCAATTGGGTTTGAAGCCCATGAATAGAATCTCACAAGGTGTTAAGTAAATCTTGAGGCCCATGGAATACAAGGACAACAAAAAATTACACAACAATCAAAATTACACAACAATCAAAATTTATGGAGCCCTAGTGCCACCTCACAAGTTTCCAATGTATGTGGTGAATAGGCAAGCATTCATGGAAATAATGTGGCAACTAGATGCCATGGAAAAGGAACACTTCAGAAGAAAAAAAGGCATCCCTTGTGAACCCTAGTTATGGATTTTCATACATCACCTACACCTCAAAGGAGGGCATTGAGAGGTTCAACTCCCTTCTAAATAATTATAGGTTGAAACAAAAGGTCATAAGGTTTTGTGACCCTAAGGGGGTGATCTTTGTTGAAAGAAGAGCAAGAGGGTTATCAGGGAAGTACCATGAGTTCCTCTTTCAAGAGGATATGATTAGAAACTTATCCTCTAATGAAGAGGTTATAGCAAGGAAACGTGCATGGAGAAGGATATGTGCAATTGAAGAAAAAAAATTCAACAAAAACCCTTTCTATGTTCACCCTTATTCTAAGGTAGAGGATAAATTTATGAAGGGAATATTAATGCTTAGTGATTTTAATGATAGGAGTTTCTTTGAGAAAGTAAAGAAAGATAATATTAAGGCCAAGGTGGCTAAGAAAAACCATGATGCATAGTTGAGGAGCCAACCAACTCAATCCTCTACTCCAAGAATCCATGTGTGAACAAAAGAGACAAGTGGACAACCTGTAGTCACTTCATTAGTGACTTATTCAACAAGTGAGTAGATTGGTGAGCCTCAAGTCCCTAAGGTATTTGGAGAGCACATTCCCATGGAGCAGGAGGTGGATCAAGAATTCACTGTAGACAAAGATGATGCCTTAAAAATAGTGGTTCCTCCTAGCAGGATTGTAAAGTGGGAATACAATGAGGATGAGGATGATGTTAGAATAAAGGCCTATGATGACTTCATGTCTGACAATTATTTTGTCAAGGCTAGAAAATTCATAGATTTTTTCATCCATATTAAGGGCTCTAATATTAAAAGAAGGATTGAAGAAGAAAAAGAGAAAGTCGATCCCTCCTTGCAAGAAGAAGTTGAGAAGGAGAATAAAATAATATAGGAAATTAACAGTATTTCACCGGATGAGGAACAAGCATTGGTGAAAGGAAGTGTGATACTCTTATTTCCTAGATGGGAAATATCATCTACTATTGCACTATATGCAATGAAGAATGACCCAAATGCCTCTGTTTCTGATGAGGTTTTTGACAATAAGATTTTTGGATCAAGTTTTAGCCCCAAGCTACATACACTTTCCATTTGGTCTATGGCACCAATTACGGGGAAGCCTGAAGTCATAAAGTATGTGGAAAAGTAAATTGGAGAAGTAGTTATCAAAAGGGCCATAGAAATGACTACCACTATAGCTGCTCAATTAACAATGCATGCTACAATGTTAATTGTGCATACTACTAAGATTAGAGAGGCTAACTATAAAACATTGTTGGATAGATACAAAAAATTGATGGATGAACACAATAAAGTTCTTTCTATTGCACAAAGGGGTCTACCATCTCCAAAAAGTTCTACCTCATATTTTTCTACATAAGACAAAGAGTCCTTGTCATTGAGAATTTAGGGTTTGAACCAAGAATTGAAATAAAAAAAGGAGAATACAAGGAAATCCAAACTGGAAACAGTTAAAGTGGAAAATGATATTTTTGATAATGTATTGAAACATAGAGTGACCATATTGGTCAATAGAGCTGATGATGTGTGGGATGCTTATAAGAACATCCATGAGGCTAATATCAAACATTTGTGATTTCAAGGGGCCTTTCAAACTGAGTGGAGAAAATAGAGCACCAGAATAGGAACACTTAAGGAAATGATTCCTAAGATGGAGGAGGATCCTCAAGCTCTTACAAATGTTCTTCAAATATTGGAGACCATTGATCTAATAAATGAAATTACAACCTTTCATGGGAAATTTGGGATACAACTCCAAAAAAAATTAAGAACATTTAGGGATTTGGAGGAGCATGGCATTCCCAAAATACTAGATAAAAAATTTGACTTAAATAAGTTTGCTAAGTCAACTGATGAGCTGGGAAATTTGCTCTTACAAGCTAAGATGATGTTAACTGCAGTTGACTACTCCATGCTAAATCCCAACAATGATAACATGGTTGTAGTCGAAATGAGGATGGATATAGTTGTTAAAGAATCCAGAGCTTTAATTGATGCAAGGTATGCATAGGACAATGCAAGGGTGTAAACCCTGCTTGACATGAAATGGACCATAGAAGATGAATACAACACATGGTTGGAGAGGTTTACAAAATGAGCTTGTGTTAGAAAGGTGATGACAAACATGGTGAATAATAAAAGGGAGAGAAACAATGCATAGCTTGGAAATAGTATAGATTAGGCTTTTGCTGAACTATTGTAAAATATTGTTCTCTCCACAACATGAAGACTAGTGGTACAAGTGTTGACTTGGATGGGTCGGTTTTCTCTCTTTTATTTCTTTTCATGCTTTGGAGTTTTTTTTACTGGGTGCACACATGGATATCACTGTTTGCTCATGAGGAAGATATTTTGATTTCTGTTGCAATAAGTGAAGGATGCTTTTTGGAAGGTGGGTGTATCCTCTTCAACAAATATGAATGATTTTTGTCTTATGTGTTTTCCCCCCACTTTCAAAGGTGTAAATATAATTATTCTGGGAATTTTGAAATTGAAATGAAATGTATGTCAAATGAAAATGTGACTTGAATTGTAATTTGGATTGATGTTTATTGCTCCCATGTTTCTATAAATGGGAATTCAAGGCCAATTGCATAGGTATTTTGATGGTTAAGTAATTTTGAGCTCATGTGATAGTAATTTTGTAATTCAAGCACATAGAAATAGAGTAGTGTTGAGTCTTAGGTATGCATTGTTGTTTTTAATTAGCATAATAGTTTTACAATAGCAATGGAGTATGAAGAATAATTTCAAATTATAGAATCAAATTCTCTCCTTTGTATTTTGTCTCTTGATTTATGAATAGAATTATCAAGGATCTTCCATTTGTCTTCAATCAATTTGGTTGAATGAGTGGTTTTATTTCTACTTTAGTTCAAAATAATAGATTAAATGCTTAAATAAGATGATATGTTTGTGAGATGAAGTTCAAGGATCAATAAGAAGCTTTTGTTTCAAGATACATCAATTTTTTATTGCAAAACGATGCACAATAGTCTATAAATGCTTATTTCCATTATTAAGGTATTATAGTTTATTGCAAGTACGAGTCCATCACCCATAGATAAGGCACTGGTCTATTAATTTGGTTATCATAAGTGTATGTGAGCCTGACCATACCTAATAAAGAACATAAATCTCAATTACAATTTCTAACACACCTATAATTGAGTATAGTGGTATGATGTACTGCTCATTCCTTGCTTTAGGTAACAATTCATTAAAGGGTTAGCCAAATCCTTGAAGAATTTTGTCTATTTGCATCTGATTGGAATGCATCTATTTGTTTCAATGTTCATGATAAAATGGAACAAAAGTATCATATAAACATTATTAGGATC
>VDFB02053486.1:0-19892 GCA_007258455.2 Sequoia sempervirens
AAAAGTAGCAAACCATTAATTAAAATAACAATAACTAGCAATCGCACCTTGGTGTGCAATGAGTACGCCGAAGAGGTGTGGAAGGTCAATTAGGAAAAAAAATGTCTTTTTTTTTTTTTGGTAATACATGAGGTCAACGGGTAGGTCAATTAGCAAATGATGTTGTTTGTGCAATAAAGGTCTCACTAGAGAAGTGATAGATTAAAAAAAAACTATGCATCCACTTAGAAGGGTCCAAACACGATTGAAACAAAATTCAAAGCAATTATGCATCCACTTACAAGGATCTAAACACGATTGAAACAAAACCTTTGAATCAGTAAGATAATAAGGCTCCATTATCAATAGGCTCATGGTATGCTCGCAATAGGGAAAGAGGAAGATAGAGATAGAGATAGGGGTAGAAAGTGAGAGAGATAAGGAGATAGAGATAGGGGATAGAGATAGAGAGGAAGATAGAGATGGAGATGGAGATGGAGAGGGAGAAGGAGAAGGATATGGAGAGGAGGAAAGAGAGAGATAAAGAGAGAGAAGAGAGGGATATATAAAAATAGAATAAATCGATATATAGAGAGGGAGATAGAGGGAGAAAGGAAAAGATAATTAGAGAGATATAGATACTGAGGAAACAATAATTAGTTATAGAGGACTAGGAAGAGGAAGAGGGAGAGGGAGAGAGAGAGGGAGATATAAAGAGAGATAGAGAGACAAAGATAATTAAATATAAAGGTCTAGGAAGAGGGAGAGGGAGAGAGGGATAGAGAGAGGGAGACATGTTTAGATATAGAGGGAGGGAGAGGAATATAGGGGAAGAAAGAAAGATAGGGGTATAGATGAAGATAAAGGGAGAGAGGAAGAGGGAGATAGATAGAGGGAGATAGATAGAGAGAGGTAGAGGGAGAGATAAATATAGAGAGAGAGGGAGATAAAGAGGACAAGATAGAGAGATATAGGAGAGGGAGGGAGAGATAAAGAGAGATATAGATGGTGAGATAGAGTGTTAGAGAGATAGAGATATAAGGAGATATAGAGAGGGGGTGAAGAGAGAGAGAGAGAGAAAGATAGAGGTTAAAATAGAGAGAAGTATAGTGACAAATAGAGAGAGGGAGAGAGAAATAGGGTGAGAGGTAGAGATAGATAGTGGGGGGGAGATAGAGAGAGATGAGGAGAGAAAGAGAGAGATATAGGTAGAGGAGAGAAAGGGAGAGAGAGAAGAGGGGGAGAGATAGGTAGAGAGGGAGAAATATAGATAGAGGGTGATATAGAGAGATAAAGAGGGATATGGAAAGAGATAAATAGGGAGAAAGATAGAGAGATAGGGAGATATAGGTAGAGAAAGATATGGATAGAAAGAGATAGAGAGGAGTGAGAGAGAGATATAGAGTAGAAGAGTAGAGTGAATAAGAGAGACTCGTTGTAAGCATCGATGCTCCACTTGGAGTTGGAGCTCACTGTGAAACTAGTCCATTCATGGTGAACATGTGATGTTTATGGTCCCCATTATTTGCATTGGAACACTCCTTGCTCCATCTCCCCATGAAGATGTCCACTAAGAAAAGATTTAGGAATAATTGCACATGTTGGATGTTGGTAACTGCAAATCAGACTAACATGAATGACACACATTCAATCCACATAGGAATGCACAAAACCTCATAAAAATGAATGGGCAAGGCCATTTCTATTGTCTTACATGTTAAAGATCATCTTCAATTGTTGATCACCAAGATTAGACTGCTTGTTTCAAATATAGCACATGTAAATAGGCATAACTATATAATATCAATATAAATATAATAAATAATATTTAAATATTATATTTAGTAATATATATTATTATTTTTTTAATAGGTGAACTTAGAAAAAAGAATACATAAATTGGCACAAAGAGTGAACCATACACTCGATCTGTCCGGGTATGAAACTGGTAGATGAATCTACCAAAATTCAGCAAACCACAACAAACCTATTTTGCTAGTTCAAACAAAAATTCCCAACTGAAGGACAACCACTATGCACCTTCTCTAACACCTGTCGTTGATTAGCATTTTCTATGGGCAACACCAGCCTAGGGACACCATATCCTCCATATCGGTTTTGTTCCATACTTGAAAGAGTGTTCACTTAGAGCATTGCATGGAGACCCCTGAAGTTTGGCTAGCCATTATATTGGATTTGACTTTTAAGATGCTTTCTAGCGGTCCCCAACTTGAACAATCCCATGAGATTACAGATGCAATGATTTGGTTAACATCCCAGTTTGAGAGTGCGTCAACAGTAGCATTAGCTTCCCTGAGCACATGTGTTAGGGAATAATCTGGGATACTACTAAGCAACCTACAAATTTCTTCAACCCACATTTTTGTTTTCTAGCTTGGGGCATAGTTTGAGCCCACAACCCTAATGATGAGGGAAAAGTCCCCTTCAATATCAACATGATTTAGCTTTAATTCATTGCACATTTTAATGCCTTTCCTTAATGTTGCAAATTCGGCATCGTTATTGGTGCTCTATAGAAGCTTAACCTGCTAGCCATAACCAGTACCCCGCATCAATCCCGAATGATAAATCTAGCACTAGATACATGCTAGGGTTTCCCTTCGAGGCACCATCAAAATTCAATTTTAATTTGCCAGAAGGGGGCAGATCCATCGAGCCTTGCTTCTATCCTTTGATTTAACATAGTCTCCGATGAGCTTAATGAGATGTTTCCATTCCTTTGTGATTTGTTCATCCCATGAGGATAAGTGGTTAGATTTTCTGTTGATTATTATAGTATTTTGATGCTCGCAAATACCTATTTCAATCTTATTCAGCAAGGTTGTTACATCTGTCCAAAGATCCTTAAAAGCTCAGGCATTTCTCTCCTTCCATATCTACCAAATCACCATAGCTGGAGTAGCCACACACATGCTAGCCCATAAGGAACCACGTCTCAACCACGGCCACAAAGAGAACATTCCCCACAAACTATTGGGGAAGGGACCATGCCAGCCAAGCATTTTCCTGAACTTTGACTAGCACAATTGGGCCACATCATAATTAACGAATAAATGGTCACTGGATTCATCATGTTTACAACACATTGGGCATCAAAAAAACCAAGTCTCATTAGTCTATCCCCTGTAAGTATTCTATTATGTAAGGTCGTCTAGGCAAAGGTTTTGACCTTAGGCAGTATATTTCTATCCCAACAAAGCTCAGTAGGCCATGGGCATACTTCTTGATCTCTAATGGAAACAAGATAACTCGACTTATTGAGTACTCACCAATTTTAGAAGCGCACCAAATGATGTCGTCAACACCTTCAAAAATCCTTAGATGTCTGTTGTTTAGCTCCTCAGTTAATAGTTTTCGTTGGGCCTCAGGGAGCATATCAAAACTCTTCCATTTGAATGAACATGATCCCTGATCTTTATGAATGATCATATGACCCTGCACCTTGTTACCATATATTACTTCTATGATATGACTAACACCCTCAATTGGGATGGTAAGATAGCTTTGTGCCAAGAGCGTTCTGGGATGTGTGAATTTTTTTTTTAAAAAAATGCATAGAGCTGCTACTCTTTTTCCCAAGCTAATTGGGAATACCCAAAATCAATGCAGAATAACAAAAAAATAAAATAGATTTGGAGACATACAGCTGGGCATGCAAACTTGCTTGTTCTTCTATTAACTCAGAGAATAACAAATACAAACTGGTTTCAAACTAGAAACTACAAATAGTTACTAATTACAAACTTGACTTGCAGCAATCTGGAGCTGCACCTACAAAATAGAAACAATCAAGAGCTTCTTAGAGCTCTCTGTATTTCCTATTCATCTAGAGCTATCTGCTACTCCTAGCACAGACTGAACAATCCAAAGCTATTTGATACTCCTTGCACACGTATAGAACAAACTAGAGCTATCTACTACTCCCTACAAACATTCTACACTTCACTCACAAATTTTTTTATGTTGTTGCTGCAACTTCACTTCCCTTTTTAAAAACTTTCTGCTCACACTAACTCTAATAATTGACTTGTTTTTATTCCTTTTTTGTCTTCACAACAAAAAAATTCCCTCTCAAAATTCAAATCTATCTACCACAATCAATTCTACAGTCAAGAACAGAACAGTGGAAAAACTTTCTATTGAAGAAAGCCTCCTGACAGGTAGGTGAGCTGGGGAGTTGACATGAGAAATAGAAAGGGATAAGGAAATTAAATATTTCCAACACTCCCCTTTGAGTGAGCCGTCAACCGAAATCATTCTTTATACAAATAAACAACGCCCAAGTTTTTTCTCAGGCATTCAAAATAATCTCTGCTCAAAGGTTTGGTGAAAATGTCTACAAATTGCTGCTTAGACCTACAAAATTTCATTTTGATTTCACCTTTTTCAATTAGTTCTCTTATGAAATGATATCTGATTTCAATATTATTGCTTCTTCCATGAAACACTAGATTATTTGTCAAAGCAATCGATGAAACATTGTCACAAAATATGGTTGTTCCATCCTCTTGTTCTTCCTTCAAATCTACTAAGGTCCTCCTTATCCAAATAGCTTGGCATGTTGCTGCATTTGCTGCTATATACTCAACTTCAGCTGTAGATAGGGAAACTATGGGTTGTTTCTTGGAAGCCCATGAAATGACTCCCGATCCCAAGTGAAACACATCCATATATTCTCTTTCTATCATCCACACTCCCTACCTAATCACCGTTTGTGTAACCAACCAACCCAAAATCATTTGCTGCACAATACAAAATACCATATCCTTTGGTTCCATTCACATACCTTAGGATTCTCTTACCTGCTTGCCAATGTGACTCTTTTGGATTCTCCATAAATCTGGAAATCAGACCTACACTATGCATTATATTAGGCCTAATTGTTAAATACATCAAACTTCCAACCAAACTCTTATATATGGCCAGATTCACATTGTTGCTACAATCTTGCTCAACTTTAGACCTATGGTTGTTGGTGTGGGGGGAAGGCTTGCTATCTTGCATCCTAAACCTCTTCAAAATCTCTGCTGCATACTCTGCTTGAGAGATAAAAACACCATCATACATTTGTTTTACTTCTATGCCTAGAAAATACCTCAAAAGACCTGAGTCTGTCATTTCAAACTCTCTTTTCATGGCCTCTTTAAAATCATCAATGAGGAAATCATTATCCCCAATGAAAACTAAATCATCAACATACAAGACAACAATTAAAATTTTACCATCAACTGCCTTGATGTAAAGAGTGGGCTCACCATCACTTTTTCTAAAGCCATTGCTCAACAAATATGAGTCAATCCTATTGTACCATGCACGTGGTGCTTGCTTTAGCCCATAAAGAGATTTCTTTAGCTTGTATACCTTGTTTTCTTGAACTAGAACTTCATAACCAGGTGGCTTCTCCACATACACTTCCTCTTTCAATACCCCATTTAGGAAGGTGGACTTCACATCCACTTGATACACCTTCCACTTGTGTTGGGATGCAATTGCTATGACTTCCCACATTGTTTCCATCCTTGCAATTGAAGCAAATGTCTCATCATAATCTCTCCCAAGCTGCTATTTGTATCCCTTGACAACTAATCTTGCCTTATGCCTCTCTATTCTTCCATCAACATTTCTTTTGGTCTTATAAAACCATTTCACTCCAATTACTTTCTTGCTAGGAGGAAAATCAGTTAGCTCCCATGTTCTATTCATTTCTATTGCATCCATCTCATCATCGATGGCTTCACACCATTTCTTTTCTTTCACAACATCCTGAAAAAAATTGGATCACTATGAGAAAATAATGCAAAATTCATACTCTCATCAAATTCTTCATCATACCTTCCATTTTGGTAGATCTCCCTTAGACTCTTGGTATTTCTTGGCATTAGGGTGGCAAGAGTAGGGTCTGAACTTTCACTACTGTTGTTATTCTATTGATCACATCATGTCCAGAGTTGTCTAGAGCTCTCTGTCTGTGTCTGTGTAGTGGTCCAGAGTGATCCAGAGCTAGTTAGGAGCAATTCAGAGCGGTCCAGAGTTGGCCCGGACCTATCAGGAGTGATTGTAGGCTAATCTTGTTGTACTTCATACTCTTTTCCTTATTCACCTAAAGATGTCAGGAGCGGTCGGGAGCTATCAGACACTGTCAAGCCATGCCATGACATCCTCTAAGAATTCCACGTCTCTATTGACGAAAATTTTCTTGGTGATTGGATTATATAGCTTGTAGGCTTTGAACTCTTCACTATATCCCATGAATATGCACTTCTCTCCCTTGTCATCCAACTTTTTCCTTTTCTCTTTTGGCACAAGTGCATATGCCACATATCCAAACACTCTCAAGTGCTCAACTATCCACTTGCATTTTTTCCATGCCTCATGAAATCTTGTTAAAAACTGCCTTTGTAGGGCTTCTATTTATCAAATACATTGTTGTTGCTATAGCTTCACCCCAATATTCATCTGGGAGCTTCTTGGATTTGAGCATGCTTCTTGCCATCTCCACAATGGTTCTTTTTTTTCTCTCAGCCACTCTATTTTGCTGCAAAGTATAGGCTGATATTAGCTCCTTCTTAATGCATGGTTCTTGCAAAAATTCACAAACTAATTGGAGGTATACTCTCCCCCTTGATCTGACCTTAGGACCTTAATGAAATTTCCACTCTCCTTTTCATCCTGGGCTTTAAACACTACAAACTTGTCAAATGTTTCAAATTTATGCTGTAAAAAAAAAACCTATCTTACGACTATAATCATCTATGAATGTCATAAAATATTGGCTCGTACCAATAGAAATTATTTGCATAGGGCCACACAAATCAGTGTGCACTAGCTCCAATGGTGCTCTTTCCCTTCTAGAATTGCCCGATTGAAAGTGTTGCCTATGTTGCTTGCCTAAAATGTAGGCTTCACATCTATCACTAGGCTCTACAATGGTTGGTAAACCTCCAGCCACACCCTTCTTTGAAAAAATACTCAAACCGGCATAGCCTAAGTATCCATACTTGAGATGCCAAAGCTTGGAAGGGTCTTGAATGACTATCTTGAAAGCTGCTTGCTGCTTATTGGTTATTTTTTAAGAACCAAACTGATCTCTAGAAATACCTATGGATTTTTTCATTTCCAATTATCAGTACTTCTAGAGGGATTTGCCAATGAACGAATAGAGGTTGCAAGACTTCTATTCCTACTCTTTGGGCTCTATGAAATCTGAGAGGGTGATCCCACAATGTATACTTAAACACTTAGCACAATCACAATCAAATACATTGTAAATAAAAAATCTCTCATACAACCTCTCAATCATATGCATCGAATAAGTTGGTGGCTTATTTATCAACATTACACATATTGAGCATGAGAGAATACAAAATAACAACTATAGTATCTCTTGAAGACTTATATGATTTAAAGATTGAGTAGCTAATGAATCAACATTGAAAATGAACCACAAATACTTTACATGAACTACTGTCTATATCCCAAGCACAAAGTCTATACCATTCTATGTGACCTGATAGTAATTTAAACAATAGCATCTATAACCTCAAGAAATATTGCATTACAACATTTCCTTATAATGTTCATGATTATTACTACTTACAACTATCCTAGCACCCAGTTCTTATAAGTAATTAACTTCACACAAGCACTTACACCAATTCATTGAATCAATAAGCAAGCATCAAACTAAACATCTATCAGACAATGATAGAGACAAATGAAAGAGATCCTGGATTACTTTCATTCATAACTCATAATAAGTGTACAAGGAGAGACAAAAACCATGAAACTTATATTACTTTGTATTATAAATGCTATATCATTATCATGTTTACATGTACAAGTATAAACTCCAAAAGAAACTTAGGACAAAAACTCTAAAAATTGCTTCATATTATCTTGACAACTTCACAGTATTAACTCAAAAAATTTCAACCCCTGTGCTTCTAGCCCTGGATTCCTTCTTATAGAGATGAAGGAGCAAACAAGCTTAAGACCAAATAGCACACATGTCATGATTTCATTGGACCACTTATAACAATATTCCATTTTTAGTTATACTCAAGTCTTCAGGTGGAGCAAATAAACATGAGGAAAAATTGACCTCAAATCTTTGTAGAAAATAGGTCCCACCTCTCAAAAACATCATTGGTTTGTTACAATAGTATCAAAATATTCTCCATGCACTCAAAATATGCCAACCATGGGAAAATCAAAATAGTAAAACTTACAAAGCAAGACAAGGAAAGAAGACAAAAGGTCAAAATTCATTAATCCACATTAGCACCACATGCCACTCATTTGAATTTGAGGAGAGATTAATGTTTTACCATGTTATACCAAAAGCCTAATCTGTATTGTATTCAGGCTATGTATTATTCTTCTCCTGTCCATTATTCTTCTCATTCACTAATCCCTACACAAATTCATTCTGTGTATTTCTCCAACCAAGTGTTGTATTCTTCCTCAGTGGGCCATTTTACATTCAATAAATCCTGTACCTTAGTGATGTATTGAGAATACCTGACATCAATTAAAATCCTAGCTTCTTTAACAAATATGTCCATCTTTGATTCAATTTCCACCATTGCGTCAATATTTGAATTGAGCAAAATATAATTAGTGACACTCAAGCCCATCATATCTGCTCCAAGCATTCTTCCCAAATATTTCTTCCAAGTGTCAAATTGATGCAATTCACCTTTTTGATTCAATATCCGAGGCATACGACGTTCTTCCATCTCCTTGAATATATTCAACTTACTCTGGAGCTGTATACCTAACTTTCCATGGAAAGTAGTTATCTCATTTATTGAGTCAATAGTTTACAAGATGTCAAGAATATTGGTCGGTGCCTCGGGGTCTTCATTCATCTTTATTATCATTTCTTTCAAAGCACTTACCCTAGTAATCCAATTATTCCATTCGTTCCTGAAGGCCTCCTATACTTGCAAATACTTTGTATTTGCCTCATGAATATTCTTATATGTGGCCCAAACATCATTAGCCTTGTGGAACAACTTGGTCACCCTATACTTCAATACATCCTCAAAGATTTCATTTGCCACCTTGGCAATTTCAAGCTTGGCCTGCCTGACATTTTCTTTCTTAGTAGTCAATTTACCATTCAAGTCGTCAATTCTTAAGGCCAAGGTCTCCCTATCCTATGTAGACATATCAAATGAAGAAGAAGAAGATGGCTGAGTTATTGTCTTCTGAGTAGCCTGAACAGTGGCTCTCATTTTAATCAACTCATTTAAGGCCTTATTATACTCTTTGACCAAAGATTCATATTTCTTCTAAGAAATATGTGCAGTATCCACACTAAGCATTGCAACGTGTAGTTAACTTAGCTGCCTAGATAGGAGTTATGCCAATAGCTCTTTTGACCACTAGTGAACCAATAACTTCTTCAATAGGCCTAACCACCTGGGTGTGTGCAAGAAGTTGAGTTCACTTTTTGGCCAAAAAGTGGAAGTGTTTTTCCTGATTTCAGAATTTGACACATTTGACCTTAAAATTTGAAGCACTTAGAGATGAAATCTTTAAAAAAGTCACTAATCACCAAAATACTTAGTGCTCAGGTCTAGTTTCCAAATATATAATTTTATTTCAATACCCAGATGGTACAAATTGAGTTTCAATAGGCATTTCTAAAAACCATTGTTTAAAAGTCACTTTTTTTTTACCATACCATGCACGTGTACGACATCCATATTTGACCTAAATTATCGTATTTTTCTAAATCCTTTGGGAAAAGATTTGAGCTCATAGTATGATATTTTTGTAATTTTTTGTAGATATATTTTTTGTTAAAATTTTTATTAGGCGGATTTGTCGTTTGAAAAATCATTATTATACGATATAAAATGGCTTTAACATCATTTTAAAAAAAAAAAATTCGAAAAAATTTTTGAAGTTTATTCTGGAATTAATCAAGTTTGTCAAAATGTTATATTGATCAAAGTTATTAAAATAGTAAAAAACCCTGATATTTAAAGTTTATGGACCAATTTTATTAGAAATTAATTGAAAAATAGAAAAAATAATCCAATTTCAAAACAAATTACATATTTAGAATCTGCATTGTCTCATCTAAAATGGGTTTTAATTTTTTCAAAAAATTCTGCAAAAAAAGTCGTCAACTATATGTCCAAAGTCGGTATTTTTCTGACATTTTTAGGACCTTCAACTTGCAGGTCAAACCAGGTTGAAGGCCTAGGTTCGGATTTCCAATGTTTTTCCCAAACCAAAATCCTAGGCAAAAACCCGACCACAAAGCAATAAAAATTCAAATTTTAAAAAATGGGATCCTGATTATAAAACGGGATCCCATTTTTTAATTGGGATCACGTTCCTTATTCTATAATATTCGGGCCATTGGGAAGGAAACGAGATCTCGTTTCCCTTCCAACAGTCCCCACATTCAATGTCAGAGAACATGATCCCAATTATAGAACGAGATCCTAGTTTTTATAAACGGGATCTCGTTTCTTTTATTTAAATATACTGCAAAAAATTACTGTGAAGTCTACAACTTCACATGTACAGCCGAGAGTAGTAAAAGTAAACTATTTTTCATGAGCTATTGTATTTACAGGTGGTGAACTTGATTTTTAGTTGATTTTATCAAACGGGGCATCATCTACACCATTTTTGAAGTGGAATTGTGTTATTTTTGTGCTTGTTTGGAGGAACAAAAGGTTTTCAATTTGCAATATGGATTGAATTTTTCAAAGGAGGCATGAAGAAAACAATTTTTAAAGTGGAATTGTGCTAGTTTTCTACTTTTTTTGAGGAACACAAGAGGAAGAATTTTGTTGTAATAGGTATTCAACTTCCAATTTGGATTGAATATTTTGAGTATTCACTATTAACATTCATTTGTGCTTGAGAATTTCATAATTATAGGATATAAAACATAATAAGAAGGAAGACATTGACTCCTCAAGAAGTTGGAAACAAATAGAGAGGGAAGACAAGACAAAGAGAAAGAAGAATGAGGCGAAATCAATGAATGATAGTGGAACAACCAATTCCACAACTATTGAAGATGAAAACATTGAGATACCATAGTTTGTAGATGAAGCTAATTTGCAAGTCAATTTGGAGAAGAATAGCAGTTATACAAACAAGTCCTATGTATTCAAATGCCTCTTTGAATGCTATGGAGAATGTTTCAATATGTACAAATCCGGTGCGGTATTCAAATCCACATGTTAGTGAAATGGTAAGTTGTAAGTTTTACAAGATGTTGGACTTAATGATGTTGACATTGGCGATGTTGAGAGAGATGAAACTTTTATAGAATTTGTTGAAAAGCAAAAAGAAAAATATTTTGCAAATGAAAATCAAAATGATCATTTTCTTGAAAATGAAAACAAAACACAATATTTTTGATGAAAATGAAAATGAAAAGTAGAAACCCGTTTTGTTGATGAAAATGAAGATGAAAATGTAAATGAAAAGAAGGGGTGAAGATGAAAATGATGAAATCTAAGTATGATGTTGAATTTAATGAAAATACTTTTTTTAAAATTGGAAGTGGTTTTTTCGATAATCTTCTTGATCAAATTTCTTGGAGGCAAATAAGAACACATGCGAATGGAATATACACCAAATTATTTTATCATAAAAAATTGCATTTCAATGTCAACTAATGATGCAATTGATGAGAATGCAAAAAATGAAGAAAGTAATGAAAAGGTTAGGCTTTTATGTTAAACCAAAAAGAAAAGATCAATCATTAAAACATATTGTGTCTACTATTGCTAGTGCCATTCAATCTATTGAGAAAAATAGTCAATCTAAAGATAAAAACGTAGCAAGAAGAGCTATAACTATTGCTATAGTTAATAAAGCAACTTTGAATAAAAGAATGGTAAGCAATATTAGTAAAGTTTTAAAAATGCATCCTAAAACATTACTAAGAGCGGCAAAAAGAAGAGAAAGTATAGAAAATGATCCTATCAATCAATGTTGGAGTTTCAATGGATGACTACCGAGGTTTGATATAAAATTGAATGTTGAAATTAAATCTTTGATCGAAAAAATTAGCACTGTGATAATACTAAGGTTTGATCTAATGCTAAGATGTTTTAAAAATTAAGAATTGGGGTCCAAGTTAGCGATCCTCACCCAAAACACCTAATAGATACAACACAAAGCTAGATTTACTATGAAAGATTTTGGCAAGTGATTCAATGTTACTGGTAATATTAAAATAAAGTCAAGGTCTTTTTTAGAAAATATGAAACACAGTATGTAAAATTAATAAGCAACAAATATAATGTGTTATGTAAAATACATATTCAATTTCATTATTGTTATGATGTTTTTTGATATATACGCTGTACCTTGCATACTAACATGGTTATATAGGATTGTGGTATTGATATACCACTTGAAGCAATAAGAGAGTTTACTTTAGGTTTGTTTTGTGAAAAATCTAATGATAAATTATTTTATTTAAGTTCTTGTATTTTTGGACAATGCATTAGCTGTGGAAATCTTTCACTTTTAAGAATTTTTTTGCATGAAAGTGTTGATCATGATTTTGGACAACAATTAGTAGATGTCAAAAGATTTAGGAATGTTCACTATTCTTTAAAAGATGGAAAAATAGGAAAGCGTTGTGATTTAGTTACAAAAAAAGTTAGTGTGCATGCATTTATAAGTGAATTTAAGAATAAAATTGTGCCAAAATATGTCATGCACTCTGAACATGCTCGATGGCTTGATGCACCACCTCATGGATATTCTAGATTTGTTGGGTGGAATGGGTTGTCGAGTAATGGGGTCAAGAAAGTAGGGGGCTAGATGGGCTTTCGTTATTTTAAGGTCTAATATTTGTTTGTAAGAGAGACCATCAAAATAAAATTGTCTCATTTGTTCTCTCTCTCGTTGATGCCTATCAAGATCAAAATCGATCATCCTGATGGCATCAACAACATTTTGCATCGCAGATGCAAAACGTCTCACATGTGGAGGAATCAATGCTTGACTCTGCATAGTATTGATTTTATTTTGTAAGGATGCAACTTGATCATTTATACATGCTGTCAAGCGAGCCTCGTTAGATGCGATAGGTGTTGGATGTGGCATATTAGGTGGAGGGGGAGGGGGAGGTAGATGTGGCTGTGGCTGAGGTGGTGGATTGATGATATCATCAATGTTAAAATCATCCATGATATGCTCGATATAAATGTGCACTTGCATTAAATCATACAAAATAGGATGTGCATACATATATTAAGATCATATATTTAATTGAAATGCATGTATATATACATTGATTGTTCAACTCAGAGCATGTCCATGGCAAATTAAAATTTAACATAACATGTACATTTAAAAAAAAAAAATATGATGCATAATTTGCATGCGTACAAATCATTAAACTAAACTATGTACATACATACAAATTTCAAAATTTAATAACTATATATGCAAATTTTTAATACATGCACATACATACTAAACAATAAACTTGAAGAATTCACAAAAGCTCATTTTATGTCTAACACACACACATACATATATATTACAATTTTTTAGCAGGAGAAATCATGATCTAGTACATAGTCATAAAATATATACTATTATATATTATTCATTATAAGTTCATAAATTCCACCAAATTCATAAATCCATGTCACTAAAAATATCCATCTAGAACCAAATCATAAATTCATCTCACTAAAATATCCATCGTTCACCAAATTTATAAATTCATAACTATTTAAGATCATTGTCTTAATTTAGAAACTATTGTGGCTCTCTACTGCATCTCTTCATTTCTTTGTGTTTTCCTTTTCAGAATCAGAAGTTCTCCTCTCCTCTAGCCATATGGAGTATATCTAAGATCCATCATAGCCACGACAACATCAACAAGGTTTTCATCTGAATTTTAAACATCCTCCCACAGTGTGACACATTCTTCATTTTGAATAGTGATTTGATCTTGGATGGTTCTAACATTGGAATTGATTTGTGCTTGCAAAGCGAGCATGTTCATTGATTTCAGGTGGTGGAGGTGGGGGGTTACAAGGTGGAGTGGGTGGAGGTGGAGGTGAAGGTGGTGGAGATGGATGGCGTGGAGGTGGATTGTGAATATTATTGAATGGATCCATGTGATCTTTAAGATATGAGTGAACTTGCATCAGATTTGTAATTTCAAGATGTAAGATACATGTTTAGGAAATACCTTTAAACCATTCAATATAAATGGCCTTAAATAATTGAATACAAATGATAAATTATATGTAAGCCTCATTTATGTCTAAGGCAAATGTTACTTGAATGAAAATACAATTAACTATTAATATTATATAATCTTGCAGGATCTTATTATTGCTAAATTTGGTTGCCTTGGGCAACTTTGATCACCAAATTTTAAGAACTTCTTTGATCCCCTTAAGAAATGTCATATTGGGACACCTTAAGAAATCAAATTACTATTTAGGGTGACATGATGGCTTTAGGGGATCTACATCTAGTGAGGTCCTAGGAGAAAATGGCATGGCTCAAGTGAATAAAATTTGGTGAAGTTGCCCAAGGCAACCAAATTTCATCAAGAGCCTTTAAAGAAAAAATGATGGCTTTAGGTTTTAGGGTTTAGACTTTAGAGTTTAGGGTTTAGGGTAATATGACAGCTTAAGGGGATCTACATGTAGTAAGATCCTAGGACAAAATTACATGGCATAAGGGAATGAAATTTGGTGGAGTTTCCTAAGGCAACCAAATTTCATTAAGAGCCTAAGAAAAAATGATGGCTTTAGGGTTTAGAGTTTAGAGTTTAGGGTTTAGGGTAATAGGATAACTTAAGGGGATATATGTAGTAAGATCCTAGGAAAAAATTACATGACATAAGGGAATGAAATTTGGTGGATTTTCCTAAGACAACCAAATTTCACTTTAAGGTCAGGTAGGACAAAATGAATGGTTTAGTGTTTAGGGTTTAGATTTTAGAGTTCAGGGTTTAGGGTTTATAGAACTTAGGGTGAAGTTTTGGTGCCCCTTGGAATATAATGAACTTGCAAGTTAGTGAAGAAAATTTTCTTGTGGAATAGTTGATTGAGATATACTCTTGTTTCAACTAATCAACCTAGATCATGAAATCTCATTCATATTATAATCTTGCGATCTTATTATTATTAAATTTAGTTTTGCCTTAAGGTAAATTTGATCCGCAAATTTTTAAAACTAACAGTCATAAATGAATTATGATTTAGGGTGATAGGATAAGCAAGGATCTATGTCTAGTGAGTCTAGGAGAGAAAATGACATGGCTCAAGTGAATAAAATTTGGTGAAGTTTCCCAAGGCAACCAAATTTCATTAAGAGCCTTTAAAGAAAAAATGATGGCTTTAGGGTTTAGGGTTTAGACTTTAGAGTTTAGGGTTTAGGGTAATAGGATAACTTAAGGGGATCTACATGTAGTAAGATTCTAGGACAAAATTACATGGCATAAGGGAATGAAATTTGGTCGAGTTGCCTAAGGCAACCAAATTTCATTAAGATCCTAAGAAAAAATGATGGCTTTAGGGTTTAGGGTAATAGGATAACTTAAGGGGATATATGTAGTAAGATCATAGGACAAAATTACATGGCATAAGGGAACGAAATTTGGTGGAGTTGCCTAAGGCAACCAAATTTCATTAAGAGCCTAAGAAAAAATGATGGCTTTAGGGTTTAGGATTTAGAGTTTAGAGTTTAGGGTTTAGGGTAATAGGATAACTTAAGGGGATATATGTAGTAAGATCCTATGACAAAATTACATGGCATAAGGGAATGAAATTTGGTGGATTTTCCTAAGACAACCAAATTTCACTTTAAGGTTAGGTAGGACAAAATGAATGGTTTCGTGTTTAGGGTTTAGATTTTAGAGTTCAAGGTTTAGGGTTTACAAAACTTAGGGTGAAGTTTTGGTGCCACTTGGAATATAATGAACTTGCAAGTTAGTGAAGAACATTTTCTTGTGGAATAGTTGATTGAGATCTACTCTTGTTTCAACTGACCAACCTAGATCATGAAATCTTATTCATATTATAATCTTGCACGATCTTATTATTGTTAAATTTGGTTGCCTTGGGCAACTTCACTGAATTTTAAGAACTTCTTTGATCCCCTTAAGAAATGTCATATTGGGACCCCTTAAGAAATCAATTTATGATTTAGGATGACAGGATGGCTTAAGGGGATCTAGATGTCTAGTGAGGTCTAAATTTAGTCATACTATAGCCTCATTGGTCCCATCTAGCTCTGGGCCAAAAGTGTTTACCCCTCTAATAAATTTTTTTATCATGTTAAGAATGAATCAATCTATACATATCACAAAAATAACATACATCTATCAAAACAAGTAAAAATTTCCTCCTACATTAGAGGATATCAAAATAAATATGAAATATTTTAATAATTATACTTGTAATCACTTATTAATAAGTTATATCATACATAATTTTAATGATCAAGGTCATGGTATGTGTTTCTTAATACGTGTATTCCCATACAAACCTCTTTCCATGTATTATCAACTCTCCAATATAATAGACACCTTATTAGATTTAAATTTCATATGATATATACCCAAATGTTTCCAATTGGAATTGCTATAATTATACTTTTATAGTATTCTAGATATTCATAATAGTTTTCATAAATCTACCAAATAGACCCATTCTTGACATTGAACCTACATAATTTTAGGTATGTCCAATGAAAGAAACTTTACCCATAACACTCTCACTCACGCTCTCCTATCTTGTGGATATAATAGAATAAAGTTTTCTTCCAATGATTTAGATCCCTAATGATCATGTCTAAGTGTCATAGAGAGTGATCATCCACTCTTCATAAACTTGTAGAAACCAAAAGGTTTTATATTATGTGTTCCAATAAGTGAAAAAATTACAAAAATCTCTACTAGATGGTGACAACAGAGGGTTTTTAAGGCAACCAAATTTCATTTTAAGGTCCTAAGACAAAATTCAAATACTTTAGTGTTGAGGGTTTAGATTTATAGTTCACGGTCTAGGGTTTTAGCAAACTTAGGGTGAAGTTGGGTGGCCCTTGGAATAATTTAGACTTGCAAGTTAGGTGCCAATTGGAATCGATTATGCATGCTTAGATTCTGAATTTGCTAACTAAGTTGCAAACAAACATCAAGATAAACTTTATGAATTTTAACTATTCTTTAACATATTGTTTTCTAATCTGATTATAATTTAACATTGAAACTAAGGTTTAACATATCATTTTTTCCATACAATGCAAATAAAATTTAAAACATTTAAGCAATACAAATGAATTTTTTTGAGCTCGAAATTACCTAATTTTCAAAATCAAAATGATTTGTTCGATTTCAATTTAGGGTTTTAACAAAAAAAAATTGTTCCAATTCAATTTAGGGTTTCAATTTCTAACCAATTAGGGTTTTTAAAGCAATTTTTCATTTCAATTCAAACAAAGGGTTTTCAAAATTCAATTTTTGTTTGATTTGAATTTAGGGTTTCAAAAAGCTTGATTAGGGTTTCTAAATGCAATTTTTTTATTTCATTTCAATTTCTAGGGTTTTGAAATGCAATTTTGTTTTGTTTTGTTTCAATTAGGGTTTTCAAATTCAATTTTCTTTGGTTTAATCAAACAATTTAGGTTTCAAAAGTTAAATTTTGTTTGTAAAACACAATTCAAGGTTCATTTTTTCATTTCTATTAAAAAATCTTCAGGTTTCATTGCATTTTTTTGTCTATTTTTACAATTACTCATTTCTACTAGAACAGGGAAAAAAATGCTCAAAACGTGAAATAAATTTTAAAAAACCATGCCAAATTCACTTATTTGCTTCACAATTTCAATAAAAAATAGAAAAATGCAAAAAAATGGGGCGTGGGCGGGTACCTGTAGCTATTTGTGGGGGTCGTTGTTGCTTGTACTTGGGATCCTGTCCGCTGTGTAATGAACTCTGTTTGTTTTTTAAAAAATAAATAGCAATATAAAATGGGATCCCGATTTCTACAAATCGGGATCCTGTTTCGTAGTAATTGGGATCCCTTTCCTTCTCGATCGGTTCGGGATCCTATGGGAAACGAGATCCCAATTTTTAAAAAGTGGGATCCTGTTTCGTGTTTAGGCTCGAGATCCCGTTTATTAAAATCGGGATCCCGTTTTATCAAAGCCGATTTCAATTTTTTGGCTAAGGCAAAAAATTCCACGTTTCATGGACTCAACTTTGTAAACTTACCCACCTCATCTTTACTAGTATTAGGTGCCATAGACCAAATTGCAAGAGTATGCAACTTTGGACTATATCTAGAACCAAATACTTTATCCTCAAATTGGTCTTCAGATATCAAATCTTGAGGATCTCTTCTAACTGCATCATATGTTATGGCAGCAGTGATAGTACACCCTAGTAACAACATGATTCCACTATCCTTGACAATTTTTTGAGCTTCAATGGGAGCAATAGCTACAATTTTAGCCCTAATTTTCTCTTCCTTAGCCTTTTCAACTTCCTCCTGATGAGAAGGTTCAACATTAGCTCGGGTTGATTCAGGTCTCTCCTTTATCTCCTTACTCCACTATTGAATGATAAACTCCTGAAATTCCTTGGTCTGCAAAAATTTATCATTAGCCAAAAACTCATCACACTCCCTAATCCTAGGATCGTCATCACTTTCTCTATCATATTGCCATTTGACAATTCTATCAAGGGGAACATATGAACTATGAGTTTCTTCTATATGAGGAGGGGGAAATTTCTGCTCCACCTCTTCATTTCCTGGCACATGTTCTATCGCTTGTTCCTCCCTAACTTCTTGAACATCTACAGGCTATTCTGGGATATCCATAGCCTGTTGCTCTTATTGTTGTTCTAGGAGAACCTGTGATTTGTTAAAATCCTCCTTTATCTTTACCTTGAACTCTCTAGACTGATAGTCCCTTATCATAGTGAAAGCTCTTTCCAAGGGGTTTGCAATTACATTGTATGGACTTATGTAGAAGGCATTCCTTTTCATAATTTTGTCCTCAATGTTTGTCATAGTTGTCCATTCCCTTTTCCTAGTCATGACAACCTCATCACTTATCAGATTCCTTAGTACATCATCTCTATATAGAAATTCATGACGTATGATGCTTAAGCTTTTTTGTCTTCTTCTTCCTGCCACAAACCCTTCTAGATCAAAGATTCTAATCTCATCAATAGGTATTCTGAGATTATTTACCATAATGCCAAGCTTTTCATATCCCTTAGGGGTAGTGACTGTGAAGTAAGAAAAAGCACATTGGGGATGTATTACAGTCCATTTTTTATCCTTTCTAAACATTTCATAATCCATGACATCAATTTTCCACATGAGCTCCATGAAATCCAATATGTCTGAAACATACAAAGGTAGACAATGAGGTGCCACCTTAGCTCCATAGGCCCTGATCAAAGTGTACTCGGAGTGTAGAAACCAATCTACCCAATTATGTGTGGCCTTAGAACCTGGTTCATCTTTTGGGTGCATAAGAATTTTGATCTCTGGAGAAAGTATGAACCTAGGTGCTACACCCAATGACTCTAAGATACCATATCTTACAACATTAGCAAACAATGTGTAATTGGAATTAGAGCAATCCTGATCCCAAATGTATGTCCACATTTTCATAGGTAGAATATTATTCTCATTGTCCTTAAGATTTATATTTAACTTCCTTTTCCACTCATAATCACCTTCCCATAAGAGCATATGCATCAACAAAGAGTAATGAGGAAAATACAAAGGGAGCACCTCCTTTTTCAGATTGAGAAAATCTTCATGCATTTGTTCAACAACAAAGCTAGCATAATCAAAGCTAGTGTTTCGATTATGATTTTGTATATCCACCACCATCACTAGTAAATT